>CM064526.1:17845694-18047339 GCA_032716605.1 Paralithodes platypus
TATCCAGTTAAACATAAAAGCATTAAGACTTAAACAAAAGCGGCTCGCTTGGTGTAGTGACTAGCGTCTCGGACTTCCACCCAGAAGGCCCGGGTTCGCGCCCACGCTCGGCGCATTAAAGATTTTTCACAAGCACTGAGTTGTTACCATCCCTCAAGCAGGCAAGAGGGATGGGGTAGTAGTACAGGACCCCAATGGAAATACGCCTAATCAGCCTTATTGAGCTATCCTTAGCTAGCTTAGCATGCGCTAGCTTTAAGAACTATTATTATTATTATTATTATTATTCATCTTTATAATCAAGGGTATTTCATAGTGGTTTCATTTATTTTTGTATTAATTCATATTAGTTTTCACTAACCCACCAATAAATTTACAAATAAACCTAGCTAATGAAATCCATGAAAGTAATGAATACATGTGGTACTCCAAGAACTCGAACCTAGGATACTCACACCGAAATTCCGCACACTAAGCATTACGCTATCAAGACATTTATGATTTATAATGGTGGGACACAGCTTTTTGTCCGTGTATGCTATAATGCCCATTTCTGACTATATCTGGAGAATGGTAAGTAAATTGTACAGCCTTAACCCCCTGATGCTCAGAATGTATTTTGTTTTGTAGTTTGTAGCATATTTAGATTTTTGAATGTCTTAAAACGTAGTTACCCCTAACATCTTAAATTTTCTTTGAATGGTCGCTTAAAGAAAACTAGTTTTAGAGGACTAACTTAAGCAGAAATGAGCTAAATGAACAACTATATTATTACTGGCATCTATGAACCTCAGATATACGGTTTGGTTAGCTTAGGTTTGTTTTATGATCATTCTATGTTTATACTAATATATACGGTACCGGTATCTATAATAGCACATTTTATAGCAGTTCTGAAATATTTATGTGTGTATAATTGTACTGGCCCGCAGGAATCTGTAACCACTGTCATTATATGTACGAAATGAAAAAAGAAATGAGATTGATTTACAAGAAAAGAATAATAGAACTATACAACAATCCACTTTTGCCCAAAATATCAATTTCCGAGTATGGAAGAGTTAATCTGGTATAACTATAAAATGGAATATATTCTCCACTGAAGGAAATAAAGGGAAAACAAAACTAGTTGCGTTTTGAAGGGAGGTATTTTGTTTTTCTGGGCCTTCTTCTCCCTCACGTTTAGCCCATTAGTTTGGAGAGCTTAACAAAAGTTCGCCCCATTAGTTTGAAGATTTTAAGACCTTGCCATCTCTTTGGGTGCTAGAGATCCTTGGAAAGACGAGTATAATCATGTAATGTTAGCTAGTATCAAATGTAAATAACACAACCACACTGAAGGTATAAACATTCATATAGATGGTTCCTCTATATATTAAACCTCCCTAGATGGTTCACTTTTTGGCCAATTTTTGCATGTATTCATTATTTTTCTAGTTTCCTCCCTAGACCTCCATCAAATAAAAAAAAACATCCATTAGATCGCCCTTCTAGATTAATTTGTACATTTTTCGGTAGAAAAATTTCCCGGCCGAAGGCCGGTTCTTCCAACATTACAGGCGCACTATTGTCCGCCAGGGAAAAAAATCGACACCTAAATAGCACGAAAGGTCTAAATATTGACGAATAAATCGGGGGAAAGGTCTTAAAATTGACTAACTAATGGGGCAAACATCTTAACATCTGAAAACGAATGGGGCTAAACATGAAGGCGAAAGTGGTCCAGAAAACCGGCCCATCCCCCCTTAAACATTCGAGTGATGGTCGACCTTGGGGTTAGTGGAGGGGTAATTAGAGACGCTATTAGCATCCATCATGTTGAACACAGCTCCAGGGGAAATAGTTATACGCTTTGTTGTGATGTTATAGACTCAGGTTATATATATATATATATATATATATATATATATATATATATATATATATATTATGTAAGTGTGTGTTAATTATACTGTTGGGGTATTGATGCGGTGTGTCACATAATAATGACCATCGCTACGCAATACAGTCTGTTGCAATCGCCCCCCCCCCCTCTCACACACACACACACACACACACACACACACACACACACACACACACACACACACACCCACACACACAAACACTAAAATACATATTCCCACACATACATAGTATATATACACTGCACACAGTCACACAATTCCAAACACAAACCTCTCTCTCTCTCTATCACTATACCCTGTTGCAAATAGGTAGGACAGAAATCGTGAACCGTAACCTATATAATTAATTTATTTATTTCATTCCACACACCAGACACCTCCCGAAGAAATTATTGAAAACATGTGATCCTACCGGGATTCGAACCTGGGTTAGCACATACAGATTTTAAACACTCTAATCATTACACCATCAAGGCAATTCAATAAGAGCTAGAGCAAATGGGCTGTAGATTTCCACACCTATTCCCTGGCTGACCCTTCCCAAATTGTAGAAATATTAGCTCGATTACTCCAGCAATTTGTGAGTTATAGAGGTTAATGTATAAGGTTAATGTATAAGGTTAATGTATAAGGTTAATGTATAAGGTTAATGTATAAGGTTAATGTATAAGGTTAATGTATAAGGTTAATGTATAAGGTTAATGTATAAGGTTAATGTATAAGGTTAATGTATAAGGTTAATGTATAAGGTTAATGTATAAGGTTAATGTATAAGGTTAATGTATAAGGTTAATGTATAAGGTTAATGTATAAGGTTAATGTATAAGGTTAATGTATAAGGTTAATGTATAAGGTTAATGTATAAGGGTGTTGACCTACTTATTTGGCAGCAGGTGAAATAGTAACAGTGTATTTGGTAATGGCAGAGGAGGGTTAATATAGCGGTTGACCACAGTACAAAGTTTAGGATCACTCTCCCTCCCCTCTCCCCTACACACACACACACACACACACACACACTCTGCAACACTCACTCTTACATACATACGTGGACGCATTACCAAACACACACAGTCACACACACATATACACACACGGACCCTACTGTATATCTCCCGCGTCCTTGATAAATAAACATCCTTGATAAATAGTATACGGCTATTAGAGCACCTAGTTAAAGGGGATAGTGGCTGTTTTTTGGTCTATTAATTCATTTATTTCTTAGTTTCCTCGCTAGACCTCCATCAAGCTTTAAAAAAAAAAAAAAAAAAAAAAAAAAAAAAAAAAAGTCCTACACCCCCTTCAAGATAAATTTGTACATTTTTCGGTAGAACAATGTCCCGGCCTAAGGTCGGTTCCTCTTAAGATTACAGGCTCGCTATCGCTCGACACCTATATGGTGATCTAATGGATGTTTTTTTTTTAAAGTGTGATGGAGGTCTAGGGAGGAAACTAAAAAATAAGATATGGCAAAATCGACCAAAAAATTAACCCATCCCTCTTACCATCTCCCCTCCCCATCCTTCTTTCCTCCCTTATCCTTCACTCCTCATTCACTATATCACCATTTTCACTACTACAAAACTAGAATCATCATCAATAATAACATCCTATAGTCCGTTCATTCTAGGTTGGGTAGAAATCGTAACCCTTAACCTCTCATAACTCAAAAAGGACTAGAGTAATCGAGCTAATATTGCTACCAAATAGGAAGAAGTGGATAGGGGATAGGTGTATACATTGACGGCTCATTTGCTCTAGCCCTTTTTGAGTTACAGAGGTTAGAGGTTACGATTTCTGCCCAACCTAGAATGAACGGACTATAATTCACTGTACTATCACAATGATTACTCTTTAAAATCCATTAAATATGTTGGCGACACTCATATCTTCTTTGGCTTTCAATAGACGATTATCTCAGCTTGGAATGCACCTATAGTGATCAAAGGACGTACAAACAATCTCAATTTACCCTCTGACTCATACATATTTACCCTCTGACTCATACATATTTACCCTCTGACTCATACATATTCTTGTGAAGCATAAACAAAAAATCTTCTAATGATATGCCGAGGAAGACAAAAATAATATAACTCCTTATAACTTTGACCATCTGGACTCTCCCCTCCCTCACATCTCCTTGATAGTTACCTTCACGGTGGCTGCCAACATAACCCTCCATCATTACACAGGCCTCCATATGTAATTATCATACATAGGGAAAGTAAAAAACAAGGAGCAAAGAGTAGGTTTGATGCCGAAAAGACTAGGTAAACATTGGAGGTCCTGTAGTAAGAGATATTGGTCAGCTTTTTCTTTGGACGCCATTTTGGTGTCTCTAGGTTCGAATTCTTGGAGTGCCACATGCATTTGTTGATTTCATTAATTGAGTTTAGAAGAGAAGTTGGTTGGTGGAAAAAATATTAATTAATTCTGGTTCAGGAGCAATTAATAGCGAGGCCTTCCCGAGGGTTAAGTGCCCCATTAATTACTCCTTCCATTCGTCTATACATTAGGCTACCATAGAGCAGTTGGAATATATGTACATGCTCAGATTAATATTCAGGATTTGAAACTGCATAACAAATCGTAGGCTTATGCGTAATCCTTTAACTGTATTGATAGCGTAATGCATAAATGCGCAGAAAAGCAATGGGGCTAACCATGAGGGAGAAAGGGGTCAAGAAAAAAATCCCTCAAGTGGAGATCTCCCCTTAACACATTTATAGTCTGCAGACTATAAAAATTAATCATGTTGGCTACCATATAATTATCTTCCTAAGTTTCATAAATTCGTCTGAAATCAAATAAGAAAGATGCCACCGGTACTGAACGGGTTAACAATACCAGCTTTCCGGACCTGTAACGTCACATATATATATTCGCTACACCCAAAAACAGGAGGGATAGAATTGGGTCAGACAAATCCTAGTGACAGCCGAGCGGGACCCTGTGGCTGACACTATCACACACACGGTCACTGGAACACTTATTTACTGATTTAAAATATGCGTTTACATTTCAAATATGCACATTTTGTATAAGCGAGATGTCCTATGATTGTAACTTCCTTCTCACCTGTAAACTTTATAATATTGTGTGGAGTATTTATATACCGAGAAAACCCTTCATTCACAGCCTCAGCCTTAACAAACAGATCCTCCACGTAGCGTTTGTAATGCAGGGGTCTAATCTGTACAGGACAATTATTTGACCAGCCTATCTCAGTTTGTTATACATAAAAGCTTCAGGAATATGGAACCCAAGCAATATATACCCGGTATACAGTATATATACATTATATGTGTATGTGTGTGTGCGTGTGTGTGTGTGTGTGTGTGTGTGTGTGTGTATGTGTGAATACCAACGTGTGCTTCAAGGGGTAACTCCATAAAAAAATGACTTCTTAAGTGTACCATACACTTAATTTGTTAGGCCATAATAATTACCCCCGTACACCCCACCGACCATGGCTGCACTCACTGTGTAGTCATATGGTCCGCAGTGAAGGTTTGTACTACTAAGTTATTTCACAAGAACGCTAATTAGTCCGGCAATGTGTGATACGGCAACTATATTTGAGGTGGGGGGGAGAGCTGGTGGTTAAGGGGAGGTCTCCACTTGAGGGATTGTTTTCTTGACCCCTTTCTCCCTCATGTTTAGCCCCATTGCTTTTGATATTATAAAACGTTTGCCCCATTAGTTTAGCGATTTTAAGAACTTTCACCCCATATTAAGATCTTTCGTGCAATTCAGGTGTCTATTTTATCCTGGCGAGCGATAGCGAGCCTGTAATTTAAGAGGAATCGGCCTTCGGCCGGGACATTTTTCTACCGAAAAATGTACAAATTTATCTTGAAAGGGACTCAAGGGGGTGTAATTTTAAGGTTGATGGAGGTCTAGGAAACAAACTAAATACCTCCCCTTAAGGGGAGATGGGCCGTTTTTATTTGTTCATTTATGTCTCTTTTTAGTATTTGATTTGTTTCCTCCCTAGACCTCCATCAAGCTTAAACGAAAAACACCCGCCCAAGACCCTCCTTCAAGATAAATTCCGGCCGACGGCCGATTCCTTTTCAGATACAGGCTCGCTATCGCTCGCCAGGGAAAAAAAATCGACACCTAAATGGCACGAAAGGTCTTATTATTGGCATATACTGTAAACTCTGCGCAGCCTGAAACACCATGCCAATTGACCACTTGCGAGTTTCAGGCTATAAGGAAGTTGGAGCCGTAAACATCGAAATTATTACAGAAATGCGATAATAATCTATTTTTATTTTCTATTTTTAATTAAGGTTTTTGATGGATAAAAAGTATATTGAATTTGGCTTTATGTATATATAAATGGACTACGACCGTATTTTAGTTGTTACTTCTGCTAATATTGATGGCCACAGCTCCAACTTCCTTATAGCCTGAAAACTCGCAAGTGGTCAAATTAACCCTTTCAAAATACAAGGACATCTTTTGTCCTTTTATTCTGGCTATTAGTAGACGATTTTATTCGGCTTTAGAAGGTATTGTGGGAGTCAGGGGGCTTAAGGGGAGGTATTTAGTTTGTTCCCTAGACCTCCATCAAGCTTAAAATTACACCCCCTTGAGTCCCTTTCAAGATAAATTTGTACATTTTTCGGTAGAAAAATGTCCCGGCCGAAGGCCGGTTCCTCTTAAATTACAGGCTCGCTATCGCTCGCCAGGATAAAATTGACACCTGAATGGCACGAAAGGTCTTAATATGGGGTGAAACTTCTTAAAATTGCTAAACTAATGGGGCAAACGTATTATAATATCAAAAGCAATGGTGCTAAACATGAGGGAGAAAGGGGTCAAGAAAAAAATCCCTCAAGTGGAGATCTCCCCTTAACTCAGACAGACATTACCCTTTTGATTAGTAGAGGACCTTCCAAAGCTGAAGGGCTGTTCCTATCCAGAGTGAGGTTCGACATCCTGTACCAAACCTTAGCCATTTCTGTGTGTCTCTTTTACTATCCTACTTTTCCTTCCGGGGGCAGGGGGCTAGGAATCCTCCTCCCCTTGTAAATCTCACCTACTAGACGAGACAGAGTAAGGGGCGAGGGAAATCGAAAGTGGTCCCGGACCTTAAGAATTGGAACTTTAAATATTGTTTCTGTTTGGGCTCTGTCTCGACTCGGCCACCCCCATATTTGGATTATGTGCCTGAGTACATACATACATACATACATACATAGATACATACATACATACATGCATACATACATACATACATACATACATACATACATACATACATAATATAAAAACAAAAAATACATATAATATCACAAGAATATAGTGAAATCGCGTCCTCGAATAGTGAGAAATATTCCGTTCGTCGACAGATCCTTCCTAATTTTTTTTTTTTTTTTCTTTTTTTTTAAGAGACAATGAACGGAGGAAGGAAAACACAGATAAAACAAACAGGTCCATGTGCCTAAAGGCATCCTCCATTCATAAAATGTTTGTAACAACTGGATTTAAACATTTGTAGATTGTAAGTTTGTGGAAAGCAATTCGAGGGAAGTGAATTCCAAAGAGTAGTAGCTCTGGGGATAAATGAATTCTGATAAGCAGAAGTTCTGCATTGTGGAGGAGAAAGTGTAAATTCATGGGTGCTCTCAGCTGCCCTAGTTCTACGGGAAAGATGTGGAGAGGCGGCACAATTGAAGCAAGTTCCTCGGAACAATTGCTGTGAAAATATCTGTAGAATAATGCAAGGGATGCAACGTTTCTTCGTATGGATAATGTAGGAAGGTCCTGTGTGATTGCAGGGTTATTGATTAATCTAATAGCTTTATTTTGAATTTTGTCCAACTGCCTCAATGCAACCACTCCACTTCCACTCCACAGAGGTGAACAGTAATCCATCTGAGAACGCACATGACTTTTATATATTACGGCCAACTGCTCGTCAGTGAAGAATTCTCGAATTCTGTACAGGAGTCCCAGTTTTTTAGAGGCATTCTTAGCAATGCTTCTAACATAATGTGTCCAGCTCAAGTTAGTAGTTAATGTTACACCGAGAATGTCAATACTAGGGGAAGTGGGAATATTTACATCATTACAAAATATATGGGAGTCAGTGAGATTCTGTCGGTTAGAAAATTGAAACTGACTAAAATCGTCTAATGCAGGCTAAAAGAAAAGTAAGAGCGACGTAACGATAATGAAAAGGGTTTAAACAGTTAATTAGCATCGCGGTTGGTAGCCATATGGGGAGCTTGTTAAGGGGAGACGGGTCGTTTTTCTGGTCCCCCTTCTTCCTCATGTTTAGCCCCATTTAGTTTTTAGAATTTAAGACGTTCGGCCCATTACTTTGGCGATTTGAAGACCTTTTGCCCCATTTCTTTGTCAATATTAAGACTTTTCGTGTCAGCTAGGTGTCGATTTTTACCTGGCGAGCGATAGCGAGCCTGTATTTTGAGAGGAACCGAGCTTAGATCAGGACATATTAATATCAACAAATGTATACATTTATGTTGAAGGAGGCCCTCCTAAGGGGTGGGGGGGGGGGGGGGGGGGGAAGGGCGATTTTTTGTTTAAGCTTGTTTATTTTTTTAAGCTTGGAGGTCTAGGAAGGAAACTATAACACAAAAAGCTACATAAACAAGCAAATAAACAAGCCCATCCCCCCTTAAATAAACAAGTCTATCCCCCCTTAAATAAACAAGCCTATCCCCCCTTAAATAAACAAGCCCATCCCCCCTTAAATAAACAAGCCTATCCCCCTTAAATAAACAAGCCCATCCCCCCTTAAATAAACAAGCCTATCCCCCCTTAAATAAACAAGCCTATCCCCCCTTAAATAAACAAGCCTATCCCCCCTTAAATAAACAAGCCCTTGCCCCCATTAAATAAACAAGCCCTTGCCCCCATTAAATAAACAAGCCTATCTCCCCTTAAATAAACAAGCCTATCCCCCCTTAAATAAACAAGCCTATCCCCCTTTAAATAAACAAGCCTATTCCCCTTAAATAAACAAGCCTATCCCCCTTAAATAAACAAGCCTATCCCCCTTAAATAAACAAGCCTATCCCCCCTTAAAGACACAGCTCGTTATTGCACAAGGACGCTCGGGAACATTGATGACAATTTAGTCTTGTGGGTACGAGGAAGCTTGTCAACAAAGGGTGTTAGGCAGTGACTTGAGCGGGACAAAGACGGGATAGAGACACACACACACTCACACACACACACACACACACACACACAGACACACACACACACATATATATACACATACAAATAAACAATCGCACACATATGGACAAACAAAGATAATATTCAACGACACTAGTGCAGCGTTATGAGAAACAATTTATTAGGGAAAATAGGCACCAATATACTCGCCATATTTTTCTCCATATAGTCCGCATGGAGGATTTTCGTTATCAACAAATTGAAAAATACCCACTTCACAGACAAATACACCAAAAATCAAAGTCAAAGCGGGGGTGTGGCAGCCCCCACCTATAATACTAGGATAGGTTAGGTAAGGTTGTTAGGTTAGGCTAATGTCCTTTCAAAGGGGTATAGGCTAGTAAACACTAGGATAACCTAAACCCAGTCAGAGGTAAGAAGAAGAAGAAGAAGAGTCCTGCAGTAGTCTCCTTGAATGCTACCCAAAATAGTCCCTAAATGTGGCCATCTTAAAGTTGTGGATGAAAAGTTGCCAGAAAATCCCTCGTGTAAAACCACTTTAGTCGTCATAGCATTCCACAAGAACAATTATCTACATAGCATATACTGTGTCCTTAGCCTTGGAGAACCACATATTTATAACAATATTGTGTTAAACTCTGTACATTAGCATTTTTTTTTTATTCTTTTTTTATTTTTATTTTTTTGGGGGGGACCTTAATTAAGGGGGTACTACTCACTTTTTCTGGACCCCCTTCTCCCTCATGTTTAGCATATTAGTTTTGAGGTTTTAAGACGTTCGTTCCGTTGGTTTGGCGATTTTGAGACCTTTCACCCCATTACTTTGTCAATATTAAGACCTTTCATGCCCTTTAGGTGTCGATTTTTTTCTGGCTAGCGATAACGACCCTGTAATTTTAGAAGGAACTGGCCTTCGGCCAGGAAATTTTTCTACCGAAAAATGTACAACTTTATCTTAATAGGGGGTCTAGGGGGTGTTTTTGTTAAGCTTGATGGAGGTCTAGGGAGGAAACTAAAAGATAAAGGAATATATACATAATTAGACCCAAAAAAGCGAGTGCTATCCCCTTAAGATTCCCATAAGATTCCCATACGTAATTTGTTCATTCTACAGTATACTAGCGATTTGGGGTTTGCAATATAGAAGACTTTGACTGTAACGAAAATGGTTGCTGAGTGTCTTTGTTGCTGAGTGTCTTTGTTGCTGAGTGTCTTTGTTGCTGAGTGTCTTTGTTGCTGAGGAGTGTCTTTGTTGCTGAGTGTCTTTGTTGCTGAGTGTCTTTGTTGCTGAGGAGTGTCTTTGTTGCTGAGGAGTGTCTTTGTTGCTGAGTGTCTTTGTTGCTGAGTGTCTTTGTTGCTGAGTGTCTTTGTTGCTGAGTGTCTTTGTTGCTGAGTGTCTTTGTTGCTGAGTGTCTTTGTTGCTGAGTGTCTTTGTTGCTGAGTGTCTTTGTTGCTGAGTGTCTTTGTTGCTGAGTGTCTTTGTTGCTGAGTGTCTTTGTTGCTGAGTGTCTTTGTTGCTGAGTGTCTTTGTTGCTGAGTGTCTTTGTTGCTGAGTGTCTTTGTTGCTGAGTGTCTTTGTTGCCGAGTGTCTTTGTTTACAGTACAGTATATCCCAATTATGATTTTGTTTTTTGTTTTTTCATGTGGGTGTGTGTATGTGTGTGGGTGGGTGTATCTGTGTGGGTGTGTGAGAGAGAGCTTGTGTTCGGTGTGTATTTACCTATTTGTAGTATACAGGAGTTGAGCTTTTTAGGCTCGTATTGTCGTATTGTGTGTGTGTGTATGTGTGTGTATGTGTGTGTATGTGTGTGTATGCATTTGCATGAATTTTGTTAACATACAGTGTATATGTGCCTCATACTCATGCATGCGTGTTTGTTTATGAATGCATGTGTGGGTCTGGTAGTGTACCTAGGCGCGTAGGTATGTATGTGTGTGTATGCATATATGTGTGTGTCCATGTGTGTACATTTGTTTATTTGTGAGTAAGTGTACATGTACTGTAGGCCTATATATGTGTGCTTGTGTGTGTGTGCGTGTATTTGTTTGGGTTATATTCAACGACACTAGTGCAGCGTTATGAGAAACAATTTATTAGGGAAAATAGGTACCAATAGATTCGCCATATTTTTCTCCATATAGTCCGCATGGAGGATTTTCGTTATCAACAAATTGAAAAATACCCATTTCACAGACAAATACACCAAAAATCTAAGTCAAAGCGGGGGTGTGGGGGCGGCAGCCCCCACCTATAATACTAGGATAGGTTAGGTAAGGTTGTTAGGTTAGGCTAATGTCCTTTCAAAGGGGTATAGGCTAGTAAACACAAGGATAGCCTATACCCGGTCAGAGGCAAGAAGAAGAAGAAGAAGAGTCCTGCAGTAGTCTCCTTGAATGCTACCCAAAATACAGTATCTCAATTAACTCCTTTACACACTCAAAGCTCTCCTAAACTGCATAATATCATCTGATGTATGTATGTATGTACTGTATATACTCAGGCACATACCCCATTGCTGAAGGTGGCCGACACAAGACAGAGCCCGAACAGAAACAACATTTAAAGTTCCTATAGGAAAAGTGGGGATCGGGCCTGAACATATATAGATAGATAGATAGATTCTCAGGGTCCGGGACCACTTTCGCGTTCCCTCACCCGTTTCTCTGTCTCGTCGAGTAGGAAAATTAAACAAGGGGAGGAGGATTCCTAGCCCCCTGCCCCATCTGATAATAGTCAAAAATTATTAAAATAATTTGTCATCGTATACTTACAGCGGCTGCTAGTTCTTCCTAGTTCTCGGTACGGTCTATATGAGCACAACACATAACACTTCTAAACAGTAATCCTCAACTCGAGTAAGTTAGTTAGTTAGTTAAAATAGGACTTCAGAAGCTATCAACCCTTCTGGACTATTAAGCCAGCACACTTAAGTCAAGACTAACGACAGGACTGGAGCCCCTTTTCGAAAACACCAGTCCCTTGCGCACGATTAGCCAGGTAAGCACAACTTCTGATACACTTTGAGTCTTTGAACAGATTAAACCTTTCACGCACGTGTGGACGCAGGGGTTGCCGATTAGCAATCAGAAATACAATGATCTCAATCATATAATTACCTCTCCAAAATTAGTGTTCTGCCCACAGCTAACTCAAAGACATCTACAGAGGTTGAAGAAAATATACTAAAGGTTTCTAAACACCCTGATGGTCACAAAGGCTTTAAAGTTCTCATATTTTTTCACCAACCAACTTTACTTCTAAACTCAATTCCAGAATAGGCTCGTATCGCGTCCTGTGCGTGAAAGGGTTAAATGAACCTTCAACATATAAAGAGAATGTTCAGTCAAGAGCATAAGTACACATTCGAATCAATATAAATCACAAACGAGACTATGTAATATTATTTTATAGCGCAGATGCTTCAGAACTTGGCTTTAAAGGTACACATATTCGTATTAATATAACCTTACGAGTATTAACAGTGCTATCTTGTATTCATATTACGATAATTATTGTAATTACAATTGAGAGAAACATTGTAGTAATCAAACTATTTAGATACACAATAATAATAACATATTGACGTTATGTAATGATATGCTATATATAAACATATACATATGTAATTATATGCTATATATAAACATATACATATGTAATTTCCTATTTGGAACAGGGTATATAATATACCCTTATTAGCATTTGCATACACACGAAATATACAGTGAAACATACAAAAGCAAACTAATTATATCATTAAATAAGATATAAAATTAATGAATAAATATATTTACAAATACATAATATAATATATATATATATATATATATATATACTGTATAATAAGTGTATATGTATGAATAAATATAAATAAAATATGAATACAAAACTCCAATACATATATGATATGGTAATCCAGAATTCTACCTGAAAAATGGTCCGAACCCGTGACTGTAATGATATGTTGATGTATGAGCACATTAATGAAGGCCCCCAGGGTAAGAGAAACCCATGGGGGTGGGGGGGGGGGGGGGGGTTAAGGGGGATGTATAGTCTGTTTCTGGTAAAGCCTCCTTCCTGTGGCCTTCGTAGGGGGTTGGTTCTTTGGTGTATATAAGGTGGTCCCACACACTCCATCATCAGTCCTCTCCCGAGACACCTTCCTCAAACAACCAAGGTATGCAGTATATAGGTGTTTGTTTGGTCTATCTATCTATCTATCTATATGCTCAGGCCCAATCCCCATTTTGGGGGTAGCCGACTCAAGACAGAGCAAGAACAGGGAAAACACAAAAACAACATAAAACAAAAAATAAACACAGATAAAAAACACAAACTCACACACATCCAGGTCACCCAGGAGAAGACCCAGAGACCAGGGTTACCAAGGTCGCTCCAGCACTCCCCCGGCCCCTGACCACCAGGAGAGGTTTGGTGTATTAATTAATTTATTCATATATTTTGTTTAGTTTCCTCCCTAGACCTCCATCAAGCTTAGAAAAACACCCCCTAGACCCCCCCCCCTTCAAGATAGATTTGTAAATTTTTCGGTAGAAAAATGTCCCGGCCAAAGGCCGATTCCTCCTAAAATTGCAGGCTCGCTATCGCTCTCCAGGAAAAATCGACACCTAAATGGCACGAAGGGTCCTAATATTGACAAAAAAATGGGGTGAAAGGTCATAAAATCCCCAAACTGATTGAACCAACGTCTTAAAATATAAAAACTAATGGGGCTAAACATGAGGGAGAAGGGGGTCGAGACACCTCACTCAAACAACCAAGGTATGCTGTACAGGTGTTCTTCACAGCTAGAGGAGTATTAGTTTGCCTAGTTTCCGAAGCACACACATACTGCTAATTAAGTGGTGTCCACAATAGAGTGAGGTGATGGTGTATAAACATTATGACACCAAAAGATCATTAAGTCAGTAATCACCCACTACAGTGCTTTGGGTCAGCTTGGTCATAAGGCAACATCAGAGGGGTGACCCACAAGCCGACACAATACCCCATCCCCTTCCTCACAGGTAACCGTAACAACTCCTTATATTGATATGAACAACTTCCATACTTTAAGGTCGGTGCAATCCCAGGCCACTGAGCTTGAACTCCAAAACGCTAACCATTATTTGTCTTTCTATGTGTATGAAGGCGGCAAAGCGCAAAGCTGCCTTTAACGAGTGTCTCTCTCCAAGTTGAAAGAATGAAAGAGAGCCAAATTCTACACGTTAGAGTGTTAAGAGTCAAAATGTCAGAACACACGGAGCTTGAAGCAGTTTAAGTCATAGAATGAGGGAAAGACAGATTGAGGGAGAGAGAGTTCCAGAGCTTACAAAATAAATAACTAAATAAATAAATAGATACAAAACATTTATCCCTTGATTATGATAACAGGTAATTCATGTACACTTTGGTTTCAGATGAACTGCCGTGTATTGATTGCCTTGGCTGTGGCCCTTGGTATGGTGGCCCTCACAGACACCACGTTCATCGAGGGTACTGTAACAGTCAGTATCGCCGCTGCCGCTTACGCCGCAGCCGCAGCCGCCGCTACCGCGCTGCTTGCGGGGGCAGCTTTAGTTGCTAAGGGGTGAGATAATGAATAATTTGTTTTGTTTTGTTTTGTGTGTGTTACTGAATATATGTATGAACTGGATACATTTATTAACCCCTTGAAGCTCTGACGCGTTTTAGCAGTTTTATTTTGGCTACCATTAGACGATTTTATGCAGCTTAGGAAGGATCTGTGGGTATTAGAAGGGTAAATACTCTCTCAATCAACCCTTTGACTTCCATATACTGTTACTAATCTGAATAAATCGTCTAATAGTAGCCAGAAACAAAACAGAAACGCGTATTGGAGCTTGGAAAGGGTTAATATGATTGCTCAGTTTAGTGCTTCGTGTGCGGAATTTCGGTGTGAGTATCCTAGGTTCGAGTCCTTGGAGTACCACATGTATTCATCACTTTCATTGATTTCACTAGTTAGGGTTATTTGTAAACTAATTGGTGAATGGTGAACACAAATATGAAATTATCTGGATTTTTTTTATTGTCGTATTATAGATTCATAAACTATTGCCATGTTTTAATAGCTATATATATAATGTGTGTGTGCCTTTAAGGAGGGTCACCGGCTTTTTTGTTATTTTTCTCAACTTTTCTCTCTATCTCTGGCTTGTACCCATTCGGCCCCATTCAGCCAACTGTTTTAAGACGTTTATCCCCATCCAGGTGTCGATATCTTCCTGGCGAGCGATAGCGAGCCAGAATTGTATGGAGAAATCCGGCTTCGCCGGAGAGATTTTTCTATCGAAAAATGTACAAATTTAGCTTGCTCTCATAACAAAAACATATAAATGCTGGCTCGCTACCGCTCGCCAGGAAAATATTGACACCTGGATGGGGGGTAAACGTCTTAAAACAGCAGGCTGAATGGGGCCGAATGGATACAAGCCAAAGATAGAGGGAGAGAAAGAGATAAAAAAGCTCCTTCAATAAAGTCACTATATATCCAGTCGTAGCCGGCGTGGGAAGAGGGAGGCTGTGAGTTGTCTGCCAGTAGCCAACCCCGAGTTCTACCTCTCCATGGCGGCCAACGGGGACTTCTTGGACTGTGGCCGCCGTCTGGTGTGTGAGCTGGAGGCGACCGATGATGACTACCTGGCCGAGGAGGAGGCCATCATTAAGGAACTCTTCAGGTATGGGTTTTCCTCGTTTTTTTTTTTTTTTTTAACCACTATTATCTAACCTCTTCTGTACCTGCAACGTCTTTTTTTTTTTTTATTCTAGCTATATTTAGAGGATTTTATGCAGTTTTAGCAGGTTTTGTGGTAGTAAAAAGTGTTAAGTGAGATAGTTCGAAGCCTGTTAATTGCTGGAGGCCCTTTTGAAACTGAATACAATCGTCTAATAGTAACCATAATAAAGTGAAAAGGACGGCACCGGTACTGAAAGGGTTAAAAGGGGGTATAGAATAAGGTATATACAAATAAGGAGCATATTGATAGTGATTTAAGAAGATAAGAACATAAGAAAATGGGAGTCTGCAGAGAGCCGATTGGCCCAAACATGGCATATCCCTCTCACACCTAACCCTAATTATAAGGTCTTATAAGCTGGGCTTATAAAGTCCAGCTCACCAGCACCATTAGAACTGACCTCACCGAAACGGTTAGAGGTCAGAAAACGGGTGTCTACAGAGCGCCGATTGGCCCACACCTGACAGAACCCCCTCACACCCAACCAATCTCGTCCATATGCCTATGTAGTTTTATCTTAAAGCTCCCTATCGTTTACCATTCTATCCTCATGTTAGATGGTTTTATTAGTACCATTATACCTTTATAGATGTACATTATTCTAGATTATTATATATATATATATATATATATATATATATATATATATTTTTTTTTTTATGTTAACTCACCTTCTATTTTCTTTCAGCCGAGGGTCTACATCGCTCAACGGTACAGCTGGAACTTTCTACGCCGAGGCTGGACAGGTGGGCAAGAATGGTGGGGTGCCTGCCTGCAAGGAGGCCTTCTCTCGTTGTCCGTTCAGTCGCAAGGAGATTTTCTTGGCTTTCCAGAAATCCAAGAATGGGCAATAGATAGTGTGGGTGTTGTTTAGCTTGGTTAGTGTGTTTACCGATCGGCCTCTCTGTGTCTAGAACAGTTTGTCTTCTTCTGTTTATCTCTTTCCGTTTTCTTTAGCTTTGGAGGAGCTCGTTATGTCCCTTCTTTAGTAGATAGGATACATCTCCCTTAGCTATGTTTATGTGGTTTTATGTCAATAAGATCTCTCTCTCTCTCTCTCTCTCTCTCTCTCTCTCTCTCTCATCGCTGGCCCCATAGACCCCTGAGGACTGGGTAGTGTGGGGAGCTGCAACTTACTTGTTTCTAATTGTCCTTCATTTTAAAACATTGTATTGTATTTCTAGCTATCGAAAAACAATTATCTTCAAAGTAGTAAGGGTTAAAGACTCTCATAGCTACATAACTATTCCTTCTAATGTTGATACATTTTTAAGGGGGTCACCGGCTTTTTTGTATCTTTCTCTCCTTTTCTCTCTTTCCCTGGCTAGTATCCATTCGGCCCCATTCAGCCAACTGTTTTAAGACGTTCTTCCCCATTCAGGTGTCGATTTCTTCCTGGCGAGCGATAGCGAGCCAGCATTGTATGGAGAAATCCGGCTTCGCCGGAGACATTTTTCTATCGAAAAATGTACAAATTTAGCTTGCTGACAAAACACAAAAACACATATGCTGGCTCGCTGCCGCTAGCCAGGAAAATATTGACACCTGGATGGGGGTAAACTTCTTAAAACAGTAGGCTGAATGGGGCCGAATGGATACAAGCCAAAGAGAGAGAGGGAGAGAAAGAGAAAAAAAGCGAGGTGGGCTCCCTTAACGTAGCTAAAATATGCCAACATGATCTGAACTAAAACTACGATTCGTCCTTCATTATCTTATTCGACATCTTCATCATCCTTTGAGATTTATTGTTCCTTTTCTTCATGCAGTCTGGTCTTGGTATTCTGACAACGAAAATATACTTTCTAAAACAATATTTGAGTATTATTATCATGTTGTGTAAGCTGTCCCTACTAGCTTATTTAGAAATTAATAATTATACTGTCGTCATTAGTAATGTGTGGTGTATATTCCGTTTAACCATAACTTAACACCATTTTGTAATAATAAAAGCAAACAACTCATTTAATTGTTTATTTAAGTTTTTGTCATCACACACACACACACACACACACACACACACACACACACACACACACACACACACACACACACATTGATTAAATATTGACAAAGACAAATTCTATCAGAAAAAAACAATGTAAAAAAAGACCTGTATTATAACATAAATGCTGAAGAAGTTAAAACCGAAACTCATTTGTTTTTCTTCATAGTCTTACATCCGTCTGATTGTTTTCATTAACTTTGACATTTTTTCGTAGACAATTTATAACAAGAAGTCCATTGTAATATTAGTCCAATACACCACAGTTTAAATAGATACTGTATAGGTAGAAGAGGAGAAATAATAAGAGTAATACAGAAATATGAGTAATACAGTTATAAGAGTAATACAGTTATAAGAGTAATAATGTTATAAGAGTAATAAGAGTAATAAAGTAATAAGAGTAATAAAGTAATAAAGAGTAGTAAGAGTAATAAGAGTAATAAAGTAATAAAGAGTAGTAAGAGTAATAAGAGTAATAAAGTAATAAAGAGTAGTAAGAGTAATAAGAGTAATATAGTAATAAAGTAATAAGAGTAATAAGAGTAATAAATTAATAAGAGTAATAAAGTAATAGGAGTAATATAGTAATAAGAGTAATAAAGTAATAGGAGTAATAAGAGTAATAAGAGTAATAAGAGTAATAAGAGTAATAAAGTAATAAGAGTAATAAAGTAATAGGAGTAATATAGTAATAAGAGTAATAAGAGTAATAAAGTAATAGGAGTAATAAGAGTAATAAGAGTAATAAAGTAATAGGAGTAATATAGTAATAGGAGTAATATAGTAATAAGAGTAATATAGTAATAGGAGTAATATAGTAATAAGAGTAATAAGAGTAATAAATGTGATAAAGTAATAGGAGCGAGATTTAAACCCCGGTCTGCTGGGTTGCAGGCAGGAACGGTTTAAACAAATTGTGATAAAGTAAGTAATACAGAGTTATTTGTCGTATTACATGTATTTCGGTGTCACTAAATAGAAGCGTGGGAATTTAACCCTTTCAGACTCGTATGACGTAGAGGTTGCCAGATTAGCAATAAGAAATAGAGTTCTCTCACTCTTATAATTACCTCTCCAAAATTAGTTTTCTGCCCACAGCTAACTCAAAGACAACTGCAGAGGTTGAAGTAACTGAACTAAAGGTTTCTAAATACCCCTGATGGTAACAAAGGCTTTAAAGTATCCCCAATAGGCTCAACACAGCTAACTCAAAGACAACTGCAGAGGTTGAAGTAACTAAACTAAAGGTTTCTAAATACCCCTGATGGTAACAAAGGCTTTAAAGTATCCCTAATAGGCTCAAAATCGCGTCATATATCGGAGAGGGTTAACATATATACTATCAGTTGGAGATATGATATCCCCCCCCCCCACAATCTCTCTTTATCTTCTGTTGTCTTTATAAGAATACAAAAATATTTATAATACAAGTTATAAACAATGCAATATCCTAAGTTATAAACAATGCAATATCCTAAGTTATAAACAATGCAATATCCTAAGTTATAAACAATGCAATATCCTAAGTTATAAACAATGCAATGTCCTAATTTATAAACAATGCAATGTCCTAAGTTCTTTACTACGTATTACAGCTAATTGCTATGACCTACAATATGTTCATCCATCATCATCAGCATTACCATTAATTTATGTTGTACTAAATGGTCATATCTTGAGGTAATTATGTACAAACACGACATGATTCTTCCTATATACTGTCACGGCACTGAATCTTCAATGTGAGAGAGAGAGAGAGAGAGATACACAGAGTTACACATATACGCAGAACACACAGACCTTGCGATCTCTACTAGGTGGTCCGGCCTAAATACTACTAGACAGGGACAGTTTATAATAGAAAAATAGGACAGCAAAGTAGAAGGCTCTCTCTTCACCCTCCGC
This sequence comes from Paralithodes platypus, assembly GCA_032716605.1. Classification (NCBI taxonomy): domain Eukaryota; kingdom Metazoa; phylum Arthropoda; class Malacostraca; order Decapoda; family Lithodidae; genus Paralithodes; species Paralithodes platypus. The sequence goes on from CM064526.1 coordinate 17,865,459, forward strand.
TCCCTCCGGCTAAAATGCCTTACCGGAAAATAGGATGAAGTGTAACCTTATGGGCCAGGAAATGCCCACAAGGAAAGTTGTATAGAAAGAAGGAAGTCTGAAAGGGAATTTACTCTTACCTACTGATTCACTCATATTAATTCAATCTCCATCAGATGAGAGAGAGAGAGAGAGAGAGAGAGAGAGAGAGAGAGAGAGAGAGAGAGAGAGAGAGAGAGAGAGAGAGAGAGAGAGAGAGAGAGAGAGAGAGAGAGAGAGAGAGAGAGAGAGAGAGAGAGATTAAGAGTAAGGGAGAGAGATTAAGAGTAAGAGAGAGAGAGAGAGAGAGAGAGAGATTAAGAGTAAGGGTGAGAGATTAAGAGTAAGAGAGAGAGAGAGAGAGGGAGAGAGAGACAGATTAAGAGTAAGGGTGAGAGATTAAGAGTAAGAGAGAGAGTACAAAGGAGTACAAAGGAAATCAAGCAACAACAGATCTAGTGACCCTTCTAGGTTGCTTGTCCTCCAAAACACTGAGGATCAAGTGTCCAAACAGTGGTTTAGAGTGGGTAAGGGAACATTGGAAAGGGAATTACTGCCCTGGAACTAATGTCCGTGGCAGGATTAGGAAGTTAGTAGGGGACAGATGGGTTAGTAACTGAGGGGGGGATAAAATAAAGTTATTCATTTACAAACGCAGTCAGTCGCGGGTTTGATGCGAGATATTTGTCTAGGCGGAGTTTAAATGAATCAACGGTGATGCAGTCTATAACGTTTCGGGGAAGCCCATTCCACAAGTTGACAACTCGATTGAAGAAGAAATTCTTAGATTCGTGTGAGTTAAAAGATTTACCAATAATTTTGCAACCGTTTCCCCGCGTGTAATTAGATTGGTCGATAGTGAAGTACTTACTACAGTTCATATTGTCGATGCCTTTGATGATTTTGAACACTTGAATTAAGTCACCTCTTAATCTGCGCTGGGTTAAAGGAAATAGATTTAATTCTCTAAGACGCTCTTCGTATGGTTTGTTCTTTAGGCTAGGTATCATTTTGGTAACTCTACGTTGAACTCGTTCTAGCTTGTTTATATCTTTTTGGTAATAAGGGCACCAGGATTGAACGCAGTATTCCAGAAGAGGGCGGACTAAGGAATTGTAAAGGGTTAGGATAACTTCTTTGGATTTATGCTCAAATGACCTGCCTATAAAGCCAATTATTTTGTTTGCCTTCTTAACAACTTCTGAACATTGTTGACTCGGTTTTAGGTTACTCGATATTGTTACTCCCAGATCGGTTTCTCTGTTTACATTCTTAAGCTGAGTGCCATTCATCGAATAGTTTGCTTTCTCATTTAGGTATCCGATATGTAGTACTTTACATTTATCCGCATTGAAACTCATTTGCCAAATTTGGGCCCAACATGACAATTTATCTAGATTGTGTTGCATATCGTCAACTTGTTCTTTTGAGAGTACGCTATTTGCAATTTTTGTATCGTCAGCAAATTTTGAGATTGTACAGGTGAGACCCTCATCTATGTCGTTGATGTAAATTAGAAAGAGAATTGGTCCTAGTACCGATCCCTGGGGTACCCCGCTACTTACATTGGTCCATTTTGATGCCTTACCGTTTATGACTACTCTTTGCTTTCTGTCGCTGAGCCAATTTTCTATCCATTTCAACACACCGTCTTGTATTCCATGCGCTTTTAGTTTTAGCAGTAAACGTTTGTGGGGAACTTTGTCAAAGGCCTTTTGAAAATCAAGGTATATAATATCTACAGCTTTACTCTCATCGTAGAGGTTGAGGATATCGTGGAAGAAGTCTAAGAGGTAGAGAGACAGAGTGTGTGTAATGGGATAAGTTTTTACCTCTGGAGCCCTTTAAGTATCCCTGAAGGACATTTAACTCAATTCCCAAGCTGAATAAAGTTGTCTGCCTTGAACAAAGCTATCTTACTAAAGAGATTATACGAAACTGCGTTATCATAATTGTAGACTTTATGTAATTTATGTGAACATTTATAATAATGAATTCCCAATAAAGTACTAGACGTTTGCACACATACAACTGTCTTAGATTATATAAACAATCTATATTATCATCAATAATTTTGTTTATAAATTCGTCACACAGATGAAAAAAAACAACAACCCACTGAGAGTTAATATTAAAGTAGGATTTCATTGATTTGATCGCTTTAGGTATTTTATTCGCAAAAAGATGTTTTAAGCTTGGTCAAAATAACCAACTGTTATAGTTATCCGAAGGCCTATGATAGCAGTATACTTAATTATTTGGATGTTGTTATGTATCCTCAGTTTCTGATGAACATACATATCCTACCCACTTACACTTACACTTACTCTCTCTCTCTCTCTCTCTCTTTATTAAAATAAGGTCCTTTCCACTTGGCCTGGATCGTAAGGTCTGTGTTGTCAGTGTATATAGGAAAACGTCTCACTTTTACTCACTCTCTCTCTCTCTCTCAAACCCCCCCCCCCCCTTCTCTCTCTTTCTCTTTTCTTCTTTTCTATCCTTTCCTTCAACTTTCCTTTTTTATCGGATATGCCATCTCTACTAGAAATAAGTCCTGACCACCTCGCTGGGATCGTAAGGTCTGTGTGGCCAGTGTATCTACTGTATGTGAATCTAAGTAAATCTCTCTCGCTCTCTCTCTCTCCCCCTTCTCTCTCTCTCTCTCTCTCTCTTTCTCATTCACTCTCACCCCCCCCCCCTCTCTCTCTTTCTCATTCACTCTCACCCCCCCCCCCTCCCCCCCTCTCTCTCTCTCTCTCCCAGGTGTTAGTGTTCCCAGGGGGTAGCCATAAAGCCCTGGTAGTGGGAGCCTCACAGATTCACTTTCAAGGTTCTTCATCGCGAGGTAGGTGAAACATACCAACTGGGACGAAACTCGATGGTTTATATATACAGTATATATACTGTATATACTGTTCACTTATTCGTAACCTTTGTTAGCATTATTGAAGTGACAATTAACTATTAAAAACCGATTTTTGTTTGTGTTAGTTGATCAGTAAATTCGTGAGTGGTCCCTATTGTATTATACTCTATTGCAATTATTTCAAAAATTATAGTCCTTTCCTTTACAGAATTATATTAGATTTGTATATATACTATTATGTTAACCAGAATTAGAGATTGTTATTTTTATCTGTTTAGTATTTGGTATTATTTTTGTCACAATCGTAAATATTGTCAACGCGATGTACTGTATATAAAATGACTAATCGATATTTCCGAGATCCAAATATATCAACCCTTTTTGTAGACGATAACACTTATTTTCCATATATATATATTTTTTTTTATCATTAGAAAATTTTATTCTACTTAAGAAGAATTTATGTAAGAATCAAACGGGTTGCACACTATCCCAATTAACCCCTTAACTCTCTTTGATCGTTTTTAAGTCGAGCGTAATCATATATTGTTGCCCAAAATAGAAGGAAAAAGGCATCATGTTATACTGAAAGAGTCACTTAAATACTGCATGTGAGGGTTGAGGCAAAAGTTGTGGCTAGCCCGTGAATTAGGTACAATCCACATAAAGGCATCGTTTCTGTATTGTCCTTTGAAATTGAGATGAGCAAGCTACCTCTGACGCTGATGTATGTAAGTTGTTGGACCCCTTCGACTGTATCACCAAATCTATTTCATTTTATACTTGTATTTATGTATGAATTTACCATGACCCATTCCCCACTTTACCCTTCTTTTTTCTGGGGGTGGCCGACTCAAGACCGAGCCCGAATAGGGACAACACAACAGAACACAATGAACACACGCACACAAAATACAAATTCACACACATCTTATACTTATACTTACCTGTAATTAACCCTTTGACTACGAGAGGCCTTTCATGAGTGTACGAAAATCGTCTAGAGTTAGCTAGGCTAGAACACATCACGTCATAGTTGTATTGAGAGATTTACTAAAGATAGTTTTATGCCTCTTTCCTATGAGATGTATTTCCTAATCTGAACAAAATCTGTCTAATATTAGCACGAATAAAATAAAATGTCATCCGTACTGTAAATGTTAACACTACTAAAATACCTGTGTAGCAAGAAATACAGCACAGCAGGGACATCGATAACTTGAACCAAATATCCGTGCCTCTCAGATGTGACAGAGGGGATAGCGTTGATATACAGTATATACAGTATATAGTGTTGGTGCTGAGTGTTTTCATGGGTGTAAGAGGGCATAATGAAGACAGTTGCTGCTCTCTAAATGGTTGATTTCTGACATGAACTATAATCGGTTTTATTTCAGCTGATGGTAAACTGAATCCTTTTCCAACTACTTTCTCGATAGCTGATGGAAAGATATGACACTACTATAAGTCTCACTATCATATTTATATAAAGTTTTCACAATTAACAACAAACATAGCTACAACAAAAATCATAATAGTTGAGTAATCAAGACGGAGACATGACAATTCAATGTAATTTGAAAATAATAATCTATAATTATCTTTACTACTTCAGGTTAAAGGAAATATTTTTGAATTCTTGTGTCTTAGATGTGGAAGACATCTGTGGTGGTAGAAGATTATCCCTACTTTCTCACATATCAAAGGCAGACCATTGTTACATTAGGCATTCGAAAATCTCACAGATGTCTTGTACCTCAGATGTGGATGGCCCAGTTAGCTTTGATGTTGGTGATCAGTGTACATGAGTTGTGCCAATGTGTGCATATGCTACTACTTCACCAGGCACCGGCAAATCCAACATAATCTGTGCCTCTCAGATGAGGAAGCTTCTGCATCATTATAATAATAAATAATAATAATAATCTTCTGGTTACTTATATAGCGCCCGTATCTCCTCCTTCGAGGATTCACAAGCGCTTGGCTTTCTTTAGTCTACCAGAGACCATTACCCATCCCCCTTGCTCATGGGGAGATGGTAACCGCCGGCTGTATCCCAGAAAAACTTTTCAACCTGAGCGGGGATTGAACGCGAGACCTTCAAGACGGGAATCAGGCACGCTACCAACTGAGCCAGCCGGACGACTATATATATATATATATTATAGTATCTATGTGGTTGTGAGGAAACATTAAGAATATAGACATACTGTATGCTACAGCACAACACCTTTCCAACTTCAGATGTGGGGGTCTCTGTTAGCATCGGTTGTGGTGGTGGTATTGGGTGTTTGCGTGGATGTGAGAGGGCAGAAAGAAGACTGTCCCTGCACCCTAGTCCCGGCCTCTGAAAGCTACCCTGGCGGTGGTCCGGGAAACTTCAAGTGGAACTGTCGTAATTTGCTGCTGCCTGAAGTCCCCACATCCTGCTGGGACGTCAACCCCAATGTGACTCAGGTGAAGAAAGCAACTTTGTCAATGCAACTTTTCCCATGGATTATATTATTTCAATGTCTACGTGAACCTATAACTAAGTGTATCTATGTCTGATTCTATACCCACAGCCTGCTGGTATAGTTAACTGTGTATTGGTGTAATGGTTTAGAAGATTATGTTCTGGGTGTGGTCTCCCGAGTTCGATTCCCGGGAGGACCATATGCTTTCATTAGTTTATTCAAGTATATTGGGGTTTGTAATTGATGATTAATGTTAAGAACGGGGTGTTACTTATGTCTACCCCATTGTGATACCGGTGACACCATGCCCTCCTCTAGCCATAAGCTTTTGTGTTTTCTCTAATATAATTTATGTTGATGGTGAATCAATATCTACATCTATTTTATTTTCTATGTGAATGAGGGAGACAAAAGGCATAGCTGCCTGCAGCGAGTGCCTTTCCCAGAGTTGAAAGAGTGACAGGGACAAAATCAAGGGACGTTCGAGCTAAAATGCCTGGACACACGGAATTTGAAGCAATTTAGGTCATAGGAAGAGGGAAAGACTGATGCTGGGAGAGAGTTCCAGAGCTCAGCAGTTGAATAGAAGAAAGTCTGAGAATAGTGTTTCACTCTTGGGTTGGAGAGTTGCATAGAGTAGGGTGGGATTGTGTTGCAAAGCGGGTACTACGTACCCTACGTAGAGGAGGTGGTATACACTTGGAAAGCTCTGAGGAACACTGATTATTGTAGTAGTGATAGAATAGCGAGAGAGATGCAACATAGCGTGTATGTGTCATCTATTGCTATCTGCTTGTGCAATTATCCCAACATTTATAACACCTTAAAACTCAAAATGAATTACAATCATATCTATTATAGTTGTGTTGCCTTTTGCCCAGTCTTAATCAACTCTTGAGTGTTTTCCACAGCATTCACTCTCAATATCTAAGTGTAATATATTCAGTTTCTTTCCATTATTTCTTTTATTCCTATTAAAACGATGCACCAATCTTATTTTGACAGGTGGATCTCTTCAATAATCACCTGACCATCCTCCGTGCAGGAGTCTTTGATGCCCTGTGGAACCTTAGGTTCCTCAACACCTACAAAGGTTTTCTAGCTACAGTAGAGGAGGGTTCTCTCCGAAACCTAAAGAACCTCGTATACTTAGATCTCGGCTTTGGGGCTCTGACGGAAGTGCCAGAGGAAGTGAAGTATCTACCTCAACTTGAGAACTTGGCCTTAGAGTACAATGAGATCAAGCATGTGGACGTCACCCGGATCCTTCCGCTGGTCAACCTCCAACTGCTCATCTTTGTCAGGAACCAGTTGGAGGACTTTCCTCGAGTCCAGTTCCTCCCTTATCTAACCTGGCTGAATCTAGAAGCCAACAATATCAAATCTCTACCACTGGACTTACTAGGGCCTTTGGACTCCGCTTGTGAGCTGTGGATCAATGACAACCCACTGAGCGACATCGCTGCTGGGACGCTCTTGCCTCTTCCTGATGGTAGTGAAATTCGAACCAATGCCTCAGTGTCTGTGTGGGCCCGAGATGAGGAGGAGAAAACCCAGATGCTAACAAAGACTTGGAGGGTGTATGACAAGAACCAGCAGGAGCTCGACTTGGTTGTTCTCACACACACCTGCGACGAGCCTTACGAGCCGCCCATGGATTTTGTTCATCCTTGTGATATGTAAAGGAAGTTTATAGGATTCACTCTGATTGTTGTTCAGCTAAATTCAGAACACAAGATCTGTCTAGAATATTGAGAACACAGACACATACATATGCACAAAATGATAATAAAGAAACCAACTGCAACATGTTTCTTTTCCCTTTCCTGTGGCATGCTTTGGGATTTTGGATATTAAGTGTTACACAGGTAAGTACTTTGGTGAAATTGAGCTAAGTTATTGGTGGTAAATTATACAGTTCATGGTGAATATAATGATGAGTGGGAATATTTTATGGATGATAGTGACATTGTGGTGATGATGCCATACCAATGACTGTTGATTGTTAGGATAGGTTCGAGTCCTTGGAGTGCCACATGTATTAGTTGATTTCATTAATTGAGTTTAGAAGTTGGTGAAAAAAATATGAAAACAAAAAGATATGAATTAATAGTTCTGTTTGGAGGGTATACTTTGATAATGTGCTATATCTTTCCTCTATGGGCAATGTTAATGATAATAAATGTATTATCATAGGTTCTTCTCCATACATATCTTTGAAAATCTTTGTTTTTACTTATTCAAAAGAATGAAACCCTTTACTAGCGGACGAAATAATACATTGCCAGCACTTTAGTGTTATTCTCCAATAATTGTATTTTATTGCTGTGGCAGTATTGCTTATCTTTAAATTAATACTCGCATATTAATACATCTAGTCACTTTCTAGTGCATCCTAATTTTATGGAAGCTTTGGTTCAAAATACTATAAAGAAAATAGATATCAATATACTATATTTATTTAGATTTATACATATCTCACTTAAAGTGAGAGAGTATGCCTTGGCAATCGCCAAATAAATTACAAAATAAGTAAATAAATATATAAATACATTTGATAATATAACAAACACCTAGATAAATGGAATACCTTTAGGAACATGAGTACTAAGGAAGATGAGCTTGATCTAACCTGAGATAATACAGATAATTACACGGGAATCGCCAATGCATTAATATCGCCTCTTGTCCTATAACATAACCAGCGTCCTGTGCGACATTGATGCTGTGGCAACTTTAGCGTTATTATGTTAGATTGGTTCTCGGCAGCAAAGATGAAGCTAGCAACTATATAATGTGAGGTAGATTGTACTATATGCACAGTAGTTGGATGGTTTTGGTAAATACTGACAACTGTAAAACAAGAGTCCTGCGTGAGTCCTAAAATATTCCTAAAATGTGTAGGTTAAGAAGAAAGTCCTGGATGGGAATAAGTTTGAAAAAGAAACATTCAAGGTAGTCTAATTAGTTATCTCAAGTGGTAACATTGTAGAAGAGCCAATGCTCCAAATATCTGGTTAGGGAAGTTGTCTCAGTCATTAATAAAGAGAAAAATAAGATTGAAGCAATAAGTTTATGGGCCAACAACCGGGTTCCTGTTGTCTGAACCATTACTAAAGAGGAAAGGAAGCTAGAAAAAAGGAGATCTAGGGTATGCTACTGGGGTACTAGACTCTATTTGTTTTCAGCTTGACGATAAATTGAATCCCTTAGCCTCTAATTTCTCGATACTTAACCCCTTCTGTACCGGTGACATCCTTTTCATTACATTCTGCCAACTATTAGACGATTATATTCAGCTTAAGAAGGACGTCTGCCAATTAAAGGGCTTCAGACTTTCTTCATTATTACTTTTGGCTACTTTATGTCCTTGCTGAGCTTCATAAAATCGATTAAGTGCAGCTGAAATCAAACTCAAAGACGTCCTCGGTACAGAAGGGGTTAACGGAAAAATATGAAACTACCATGTCTCTGGGTTATATCAAGACCAAGTTTATATAATTATCACCATATTTAACTACACAATCTTCAAATTATCGGAGAAATCTTGATGGGACCTTTGCAATTTACTGTCAGTTGAAAAGAAGCAGAGTATAGACTAACTACACGGGTTCTAGGGTATCTATTGGGATCTAGTTTGGTTGAAAGCACTCATGATGGTGATACGGTCGAAGGGACACTGGTCGAACACCTGAGCACACTCGGCCACACTCTTGGCCTGGGACCCCACCAGAGCAGCGTACTGGAAACTGGACTTGGAACTCTTCATCTCGGAGAAGCTCACAGGCTTTACCTTGCGCCTGGGAAACATAAATATACAAATATATAATTAATGTAACACACACACTCAGATTATAATTAAAGGAAATGTTTCTTTTCAACATACACTACATTCAAGGCCTGAACCCAAAATAGTTATTGAGATTAAGGCTGTAAGGTTAGGTGAGGTGGAATAGTCTTGCTACTGCGATTGTAACCCAAATCATTCAAGGAAAAGTATCATTGGGATAGAATTTGTGCTGTGCTTAGTTGCAGTGCATGACTAGAAAGCCCATCGACATTGTATACAAACTAAATTGCAGCTTCCAATACAATAAAATTGTCTGAATACTTTTACATTATATATATTTAATGGTTGACAGTACTCAGCGCGTGAGAAACTCAATGAGTGGCGTAAGTGAGAAACTAAATGAGTGGCGTAAGTGTGAAATGTCAAAATGACGAGAGAGTGGCAATGCAGGTTCGAGAAGCGTGAACTGCACCAAAGTAAACTGTGAGATAGCCAAGGTGCTAATGGTCTGGGAGGTGGAATTTGTCAAGCTGGTTGCAAAACTGATCATATGAGTTAATATCTGCAATAAGACCCTGCAGGTTGGGGCTAGGAATCCCACCTCCAGAATATATTCCCCCTAAGGGATCACCAAGCCTTTTTTTGATGATCCTCCCTACCCCTTTAAGGGAATGTGGGTTTAGCTACTGACTGACTGACTGTAACCTCTAGACTTCATAGTGTTGAGTAATTGAATCTCCAGGCTATAAAAAGCCTATATCTGGAGGGAGAGTTATGGGAACATAAAACAAAAAATACAAATGTTAAAAGACATCCCAGTAACTCACCCGAAAAGATTGAGAATGAGCAGTTCCTCCCCGCTGAGAACCTCATCCGGTGTGGCCTCCAGTTCACACACCAGCCTCAAGCCACATCCGAACTGGTCAGAGTTAGCGGCCAGAGTCAAGAACAGTTCAGGGTCTTCCACGGGGATGCACATGTTGTCAACACTTCTCTTGTGGTATCTGTTAGTGGGGGACATATAGAAATTGGAATCCACTTATTAAGTCTTCTGCGCTATACAGGCACAGTAGCCAAACTAAAACACTTCTCTCATCTACGCTATTTCTCTCAAGGGACTGGAGTTTTCGCAGAGGCTCCAGTTCTGACGTTACTCTTGACTTACAGTGTGCTGGCTTAATAATCCAATAGGGTTGATAGCCTCTGAAGCTCTATTTTAACTAACTATTTCTATCACAAATTTGATATTAGTTTAACTTTGGTTAGGTTAAGTCGCTTTGGGTTAATGGCCAGAATCACGAACAGATCAGGGTTCTGTAGAGGGAACTATGTTGGTGTCTGCACTCCTCTTGTGGTATCGTTGAATTGGGATGGTTATCAGAAATGTTATGTGTGATATAGGGGGAGAAGACATATTTAAGACAGTCTTCCTTTATGATATTTCTCTCGCAAATTGAATATAAGGTTAGTTTCAAGGATTCGAGTGGGTATAATACAATTTCTGCTCACACCTGTACTAACGTCAGTGCTAACTCCATCGGTACTGTATGGTAATATTAGGTTAGGTTTGATAATGATTTCAAGTTGGTACTGGTTAAGTGTGAGAGGTACTGACTGACTTGACAGGAACCAGTATTTATGTATCTAATGTCAGACGGCTTCATCACCAATGGGGTGGATACGAATGAATCGCCTCTATATTCCGAGGTAGTACGTTCGATTCTCCAGATTGTTATGGTGGGAGTTGTTGCTATGTTCTACTAAAAACTTACCCTTTGTTGCTGTCCCTGGAACCAGCCGCCGCTAACGCCAGGCCCCCCAGAACCAGAGCCCCCGCTACCGCCACGGCTCCGGCCCCCGCTACGGCCGCAGCGCCCCCGGTCCCGAGGGTGAGGCCGAGGGTGGTGGTGGTGGCGGCCGCTGTGCCGGTAGTCAGCAGGAAGATGGCTTGACAGAAGGGAAGGAGTGCCACAACACCCAACACGATAGCAGCGTTGAACTTCATATTGATCTGGTCAAGGAATACAAACTAGTCAGGCTAGAGGACTAACATCGACTTTATCTGACGTAAATCATAAATATCTGTGATCCTGGGAAAAGCGAATCATGAGATATACACGGAAGTAATGTTGGACTGCATCTTATCTTTATCTGAATAGCAAAAGACCCAAAGATGGTGAAGGTGGTGACCGTCGTGGTATGAGTGGTCAGTAAGATAGATGGTATCATGGAAGAGAAAGAAGGTCACCACATCACAATGCGATAGTAGGGTTGAATATATTTTGTTTTTATCTGCCGAAGGAATAGAACATTGTGAGATTTAGGTGTGAGTATCCTAGGTTCGAGTCCTTGGAGTACTACATGTATTCATTACTTTCATTGATTTTATTAGTTAAAATTAATTGGTGAGTTGGTGAAAATAAATATGAAAATAACATTGTCTTTATCTGGAAAACAACATATATCAAGTTTCTGAAACACTACAAGAGCAGGAGACGGCTGGGTAGATTGCATATATTTGGATTTTTTATTTTTGTTGTTAATCGTGTTCCACACCAACGGCTGTTATGAAAGTTGGAAATGAAAGGCTGAATTAGAGGATCACTTCTAAAGTTGATGAATGATTTTCTAGTTGAAATAAAATGAGAACAGTAGTTAGAGGACAATCATCGAGGTGGAAAGATGTTACGAGTGGGGTACCGCAGGTCACTGGGTAAGCACCGATTATGTTCCTACTATACATTAATGATAGGCCAAATATGTAAGCTTGTAATGTTGTGTAAACCTGTTTGCTGATGATGCAAAGTTACTTCGGCAAATAAGAGATTATGAGTTGTGTAGCTCTGTTTTTCTAATGGAGTATAATTTGGCAAATTGAATTTAATGTAGAGAAGTGTTATATCATTGAGATAGGCGAAAGTCAAGGAAGGCCGCATGGAAGATATATAATGGGTGACAAAGAACTAAAATTTTCAGAAAAAGACAAATATTTGAGGGCAATAAATCCCAGACTATAAGAACATAGGAAAATGGGAGTCTGCAAAAAGCCGATCGGCCCATACAAGGCCCTGTCACACCCAACCCCAATTACTAGGCCCAATTATAGGCCCAACTCACTAATAGCTTGAGTACTGACCCCACCAAAACGGTCAGAGATTAACACAAGATTACGGGGGTTTGCTGAGCGCCGATTGGCCCACACCTGGTAGATCCCCCTCACACCCAACCAATCTCGTCCATATGCCTATCTAATTTTATCACTAGCACCATCACTATTACTATCACCTGAAGATCACATAAACGAGAAAGTGAGAAGTGCTTATGGACTGCTGTCCAATGTTATAGGGTTGCATTTGCCAACATGGATGTAGATATGATGAAGAAACTAATAGTTACTTTTATAAGACCCACATGGGAATTGCAACAGGTGTATGAAATCCATATATGAAGAAGTACATAAACAAACGGGGAAAAGTTCAGAGGGCAGCAACAAGATTAGTTCCAGAATTGAGAGGTTGCAAGGGGTCTAGGGGGTGTAATTTTAAGCTTGGTGGAGGTCTACGAAACAAACTAAAACCCTCCCCTTAAACTGGCGTTCAAGCCTTGCAAGAAGGATGGGAGGCAACATGCCTTTCCCTATAGAAGCATAGGGAGGTGGAATTCACCCCCAGGACAAATTGGTGTGTTTCGAAGTAGCCTAAGCCAATTAAAAGTTAAATATGATAATACGAATTTGGAAGACGGACAAGTAGGTAAACACACACACACACACACACACACACCATATACGATAACTTATGACGATCGGGGTTTAATTTAATCTTTTACACTTGCACAAACATATATACACAAGGGCCTAGGGTAACCACATATATACACAGGGGCCTAGGGTAACCACATATATACACATGGGCCTAGGGTAACCACATATATACACAGGGGCCTAGGGTAACCACATATATACACAGGGGCCTAGGGTAACCACATATATACACAGGGGCCTAGGGTAACCACATATATACACAAGGGCCTAGGGTAACCACATATATATGGGGCCTAGGGTAACCACATATATACACAAGGGCCTAGGGTAACCACATATATACACAGGGGCCTAGGGTAACCACATATATACACAGGGGCCTAGGGTAACCACATATATACACAGGGGCCTAGGGTAACCACATATATACACAGGGGCCTAGGGTAACCACATATATACACAGGGGCCTAGGGTAACCACAACCAACACGAGACCAGTGTTGACAAATTAAGCTAAATAAGATACACAGGCTTTCCAGACAAAAGTCTATATTAGCACCTGCAGCCTATGTCACAGTACAAGAAAGTCTGCTCGTTGAGGCCTTAAGGGGAGGTATTTAGTTTGTTCCCTAGACCTCCATCAAGCTTAAAATTACACCCCCTTGAGTCCCTTTCAAGATAAATTTGTACATTTTTCGGTAGAAAAATGTCCCGGCCGAAGGCCGCTTCCTCTTAAATTACAGGCTCGCTATCGCTCGCCAGGATAAAATCGACACCTGAATGGCACGAAAGGTCTTAATGGGGTGAAAGTTCTTAAAATCGCTAAACTAATGGGGCAAACGTTTTATAATATCAAAAGCAATGGGGCTAAACATGAGGGAGAAAGGGGTCAAGAAAACAATCCCTCAAGTGGAGACCTCCCCTTAAGTGCCACTATACTTATTCTCATTCAATAGACTGGAAGGGATATCACACGAGAGCTACTATTGCCAAATCATTTCTGACAACATTTCTGAGATAATTTGCACTGGTATAGGAAACTTAACTGAAGACAGATTTACACAACAATATTTGACAAGTTTACCTCACAAGCTGCCAAACCAGTGTGGAGGATAAATGTTGGGGGAAAAAGAACTAGTTTGATACAATTACTAGCTTTAGGTGGTGATCTTCGTAGGACCTTACCGAATGAGTGTCGTTAGCTGACTGGTACTGAGTAACGAGTTGGGGGCTGGTTATATACTAGATGGCAGTGAGGGGGAGGGGGGAAAGGTTTGGATGACAGGAGGCGGCGAGGTCATCGGATTCTTAGCCCCCCGCCCCCAAAACATCAAAGGTTTAAGGGGAGGTTTTTAGTTTGTTCCCTAGACCTCAATCAAGCTTAAAATGTCACCCCCCAGACCCCCTTTCAAGATGAATTTGTACATTTTTCGGTAGAAAAATGTCCCGGCCGAAGGCCGATTACTCTTAAATTACAGGCTCGCTATCGTTCGCCAGGATAAACTCGACACCTAAATGGCACGAAAGATCTTAAAATTGACAAAATGGGGCATAAATTTTTAAAATCGCCAAACTAATGGGGCGAACGTCTTAAAATCTTAAAAGTAACGGGGCTAGACATGAGGGAGAAAGGGGTCAAGAAAAAAGTCCCTCAAGTGGATATCTCCCCTTAAGACCTTTCGTACGGCGGTCTTTCGTGCACCAGTCTTTTTCGTACACCAGTTATTTCTCACCTAAATTAATTTTCTCGTATAATTATGTAGGTTATGTGTAGGGTAGTAATTGGTAGGGGTCATCTGTCCATGCTATGCTTACTGGTACCTATCCGATAGCACTATCGTTAGTGAGTGCTATATGTATTTTGTACTATTGTTAACATCTGTTCATATTGCAAAATTGTTTTGTACTATTGTTAACACCTTTTCATATTGCAAAATTGTTTAAATACAAACATTTGACATAAATTCTAGTTTCTTTATTCATGCAGAATTTGAAAGAATTTGCCAGAACGTCCTGAACATATCAAATTGACTAATGCCTTGAGCATCACGAGAGTGCGTTGGTATACACTATGTGCGATTAATTTGCTTGAGGAACAGATTAACCCTCTCTGTACAAGCGACGTTCTTTTAACTTTATTCGGGCTACTATTAAATGATTTTAATAAGTTTAACAAGGGCCTCCAATAATTTACAGGCTTCGAACTATGGCCCTTAACCCTTTTTACTATCACAGATCTTAAGGTGAGGTATTTAGTTTGTTCCCTAGTCCTCCATCAAGCTTAAAATTACACCCCCTTGAGTCCCTTTCAAGATAAATTTGTACATTTTTCGGTAGAAAAATTTCCCGGCCGAAGGCGGGTTCCTCTTAAATTACAGGCTCGCTATCGCTCGCCAGGATAAAATCGACACCTGAATTGCACGAAGGGTCTTAATATGGGGTGAAAGTTCTTAAAATCGCTAAACTAATGGGGCAAACGTTTTATAATATCAAAAGCAATGGGGCTAAACATGAGGGAGAAAGGGGTCAAGAAAAAAATCCCTCAAGTGGAAATCTCCCCTTAACTTGCTCATGCAGTACAAAGGAGTACATCCTGTGTGGTGGTGATTGGTGTTCTTTTATATCCAAATATTATTATTATTATTATTATTATTATTGTGTCGTCCCTGTTTTGGTTTGTTTTGTTTTGCAGGTTTTACATTATAATATCAGTTTTCGTGCACCAATCTTCCGTGCATCAGTCTTTTCGTGCACCAATCTTCCGTACATCATTCTTTTCGTGCACCAATCTTCCGTACATCAGTCTTTTCGTGCACCAATCTTCCGTACATCAGTCTTTTTGTGCACCAATCTTCCGTACATCAGTCTTTTCGTGCACCAATCTTCCGTACATCAGTCTTTTCGTGCACCAATCTTCCGTACATCAGTCTTTTCGTGCACCAATCTTCCGTACATCAGTCTTTTCGTGCACCAATCTTCCGTACATCAGTCTTTTCGTGCACCAATCTTCCGTACATCAGTCTTTTCGTGCACCAATCTTCCGTACATCATTCTTTTCGTGCACCAATCTTCCGTACATCATTCTTTTCGTGCACCAATCTTCCGTACATCAGTCTTTTCGTGCACCAATCTTCCGTACATCAGTCTTTTCGTACACCAATCTTTCGTAAATCAATCTCTTCGTAAATCAATCTTTTCGTCAGCAGTCCTTTCGTGCACAATACTTTCGTAAAAAAAAAAATCCGTACATTAATTTTTCATAAATCAGTGTTTTTTTTATATGTGTTTGTATAATTTATATATTTTTTGGTATACCAGTATCTTCATCCACTTCCAGAATAAAGTATCTGTACATATTTAACTTTATCTAACCTAATCTTAATAGCTCTCTTAAATAATCCATATGCATCTAGAGAACCTAAGGTCAGGTAGCATAAACTATCCTAATCTACAGTAATTTATCCTAATGCTGCCTAAATCTACAGTAATTTATCCTAATGCTGCCTAAATCTACAGTAATTTATCCTAATACTGCCTAAATCTACAGTAATTTATCCTAATGCTGCCTAAATCTACAGTAATTTATCCTAATGCTGCCTAAATCTAATCATAGGTATATCCCAAAAGTAATCTAACTGTGCTGTTGGTGTAATGGTTTAGATGTTTATGTTCTGGTTGTGGTGTCCCGAGTTCGAATCCCGGGAGGACCATAATTATGCTTTCATTATTTTATTCAAGTACATTGGGGTTTGTAATTGATGATTAATGTTAATAACGGGGTGTTACTTAATCAACCTATAAAACAACTTTAACCCTTTCAGTACCAGTTTTCTCTGGCTATTAAGGGCAGATTTCCACTTGAGGGATTTTTTCTTGACTCCTTTCTCCCTCATGTTTAGCCCCATTGCTTTTGAAATTTTAAGACGTTCGCCCCATTAGTTTAGCGATTTTAAGATCTTTCGCCCCATTTCTGTAAATTTTAAAACATTCCGTGCCATTAAGGTGTCGATTTTTTTCCTGGCGAGCGATAGCGAGCCTGTTATTTAAGAGGAAACGGCCTTCGGCCGGGAAATTTGTCTACCGAAAATTTACACATTTCTCTTGAAAGGGGGCCTAGGGGATGTAATTTCAAGCTTGATGGAGGTATAGGGAACTAACTAAAAACCTCCCCTTAAGAGAAGATTTAATTAAGCTTAGGAGGGGCCTGTAGCAATTAACAGGCTCCGAACTATCTCAATCAAACCCTGCTTACCACCACAGATCCTTCTTAAGCTGCACAACACAACATCGTCTAAAATAGCTAGCACACAGTATAAAAGACGTCACCGGTACAGATAGGGTTAAGGTGGGTGACCTGTTTTTTGTTATTTCTGTCCTTTTCTATCTTTCTCTGGCTTGAATCCATTTGGCCCCATTCAGCCTACTGTTTTAAGACGTTTATCTCCATCTAGGTGTCGATTTCTTCCTGGCGAGCGATCTATCTATCTATCTATCCATATGCTCAGGCCCAATCCCCATTTTGGGGGTAGCCGACTCAAGACAGAGCAAGAACAGGGAAAACACAAAAACAACATAAAACAAAAAATAAACACAGATAAAAAACACACTCACACATCCAGGCGAGCGATAGCGAGTCAGTATTATATGAAGAAATCCGGCTTCGCCGGAGAAATTTTTCTATCGAAAAATGTACAAATTTAGCCTGCTGTCAAACAAAAATAAAAAATATGCTGGCTCGCTAACGCTCACTAGTAAAAAATTGACACCTGGATGGGGATAAACGTCTTAAAACAGTAGGCTGAATGGGGCCAAATGGATACAAGCCAGAGAAAGATAGAAAACGACAGAACAAAAAACAGGTCACCCCCCTTAAGGGGATGATAATGAGGTGTGTACAGTCGGTCAAATAAGTGATGTCTGGGCACCAAGTATGTTTTGATCAATAATTGGGATCAGTAATGTCCAAAACTTGATTTATTCGGTTCGAGTTAGATATACAAACATGATCCTACACTTATCCGCCCTATTAAACATCTGGCAGACGTTAATACAGCACAGAGCGAGCCAAACGTAAGGACAGCTGGGACATGACTTATTAGCGCCACTGTACAGGATGAAGAAAAAACTTATGGACAAAATGATACGGCAACCGAGTGCAGCAAAGAAAGTGACACGCCTGGAGGAACCCACACATAGGAGGGGACGTCTAGTTAATCACACTGCCATCATTTTCCCTACATCAGGATTCACATCACCGATTTTCTCGCCAGTTCTGGTCAGGGAGCTTCTGAATTATTCAATTTGTCATGGATTTCTGTCACCTATGCCAAATATATGGTAGGTTAGGCAAGTGTTAGGTTAAGCTAGGTAAGGTTAGGTTCGATATGACTACCTAGTAATGTATGGTAGGTTAGGTAAGTGTTAGGTTAAGCTAGGTAGGTTAGGTTCGATATGACTACCTAGTAATGTATGGTAGGTTAGGTAAGTGTTAGGTTAGGCTAGGTAAGGTAAGGTTCGATATGACTACCTAGTAATATATGGTAGGTTAGGTAAGTGTTAGGTTAGGCTAGGTAAGGTTCGATATAACTACCTAATAATGTATGGTAGGTTAGGTAAGTGTTAGGTTAGGCTAGGTAAAGTTAGGTTCGATATGACTACCTAGTAATGTATGGTAGGTTAGGTAAGTGTTAGGTTAGGCTAGGTAAGGTTAGGTTCGATATGACTACCTAGTAATGTATGGTAGGTTAGGTAAGTGTTAGGTTAGGCTAGGTAAGGTTAGGTTCGATATGACTACCTAGTAATGTATGGTAGGTTAGGTAAGTGTTAGGTTAGGCTAGGTAAAGTTAGGTTCGATATGACTACCTAGTAATGTATGGTAGGTTAGGTAAGTGTTAGGTTAGGCTAGGTAAATTTAGGTTCGATATGACTACCTAGTAATGTATGGTAGGTTAGGTAAGTGTTAGGTTAGGCTAGGTAAGGTTAGGTTCGATATGACTACCTAGTAATGTATGGTAGGTTAGGTAAGTGTTAGGTTAGGCTAGGTAAGGTTAGGTTCGATATGACTACCTAGTAATGTATGGTAGGTTAGGTAAGTGTTAGGTTAGGCTAGGTAACGTTAGGTTCTATATGACTACCTAGTAATGTATGGTAGGTTAGGTAAGTGTTAGGTTAGGCTAGGTAAATTTAGGTTCGATATGACTACCTAGTAATGTATGGTAGGTTAGGTAAGTGTTAGGTTAGGCTAGGTAAGGTTAGGTTCGATATGACTACCTAGTAATGTATGGTAGGTTAGGTAAGTGTTAGGTTAGGCTAGGTAAAGTTAGGTTCGATATGACTACCTAGTAATGTATGGTAGGTTAGGTAAGTGTTAGGTTAGGCTAGGTAAAGTTAGGTTCGATATGACTACCTAGTAATGTATGGTAGGTTAGGTAAGTGTTAGGTTAGGCTAGGTAAAGTTAGGTTCGATATGACTACCTAGTAATGTATGGTAGGTTAGGTTAGGTTAGGCTAGTAGGTTCGATATGACTACCTAGTAATGTATGGTAGGTTAGGTAAGTGTTAGGTTAGGCTAGGTAAGGTTAGGTTCGATATGACTACCTAGTAATGTATGGTAGGTTAGGTAAGTGTTAGGTTAGGCTAGGTAAGGTAAGGTTCGATATGACTACCTAATAATGTATGGTAGGTTAGGTAAGTGTTAGGTTAGGTTAGGCTAGGTAAGGTTAGGTTCGATATGACTACCTAGTAATGTCATTCAGTGTAGTACTGTTGAAACTTTAAAAATCCGACTAGATAAATATATCGCGTTTAACCACCTTGCATTATGTAGCTGACTGAAGGTAATTACTCTCTGTCAGATAATGGAGAGCTTAACCTTTCAATTTGTTGATGACGATAATGATGGTGGTAATGATGATTAGGGTGATAATAATGATGATGAGGTGGAGGTGGAGGAGGAGGAAGAAGAAGATTCAATTGCATTCCAGATACATATTTTATTAAGGGGAGGTTTTTAGTTTGGTCTCTAGATATCCATCAAGCTTAAGATTACACCCCCTTGAGCCCCTTTCAAGATATATTTGTACATTTTTCGGTAGAAAATTGTCCCGGCTGAAGGCCGGTTCCTCTTAAATAACAGGCTCGCTATCGCTCGCCAGGATAAAATCGACACCTAAATGGCACGAAAGGTCTTAAAATTGACAGAAATGGGTCGAAAGTTCTTAAAATCGTCAAAATAATGGGGCGAACGTCTTAAAATTAGAAAAGCAATGGGGCTAAACATGAGGGAGAAAGGAGTCAAGAAAAAAATCCCTCAAGTGGATATCTCCCCTTAACTTCGACAGAGCTGAATGCATAGTGGTTTTGGCTAGCATTGAAACCAACCAACAATATCATAATTATTAACTTCGGCAGAGCTGAATGCATAGTGGTTTTGGCTAGCATTGAAACCAACCAACAATATCATCATTATTAACTTCGACAGAGCTGAATGCATAGTGGTTTTGGCTAGCATTGAAACCAACCAACAATGTCAATTTATTAACTTCGACAGAGCTGAATGCATAGTGGTTTTGGCTAGCATTGAAACCAACCAACAATGTCATAATTTGCTAGACGATTTGATTAGGCTAAAGAGAGGGATTTCATATAATTCTACAATAATAGTTCTGAAGCTCACAGGCTGAGAGACCTAGTAAACCCTACTGCCATCATCATCTGAAGCTCACAGGCTGGGAGACCTAATAAACCTTACTGCCATCATCATCTGAAGTTCACTGGCTGGGAGACCTAATAAACCCTACTGCCATCATCATCTGAAGCTCACAGGCTGGAACTAAGTGTATCTATGTCTGATTCTATACCCACAGCCTGCTGGTATAGTTAACTGTGTATTGGTGTAATGGTTTAGATGATTATGTTCTGGGTGTGGTCTCCCGAGTTCGATTCCCGGGAGGACCATATGCTTTCATTAGTTTATTCAAGTATATTGGGGTTTGTAATTGATGATTAATGTTAAGAACGGGGTGTTACTTATGTCTACCCCATTGTGATACCGGTGACACCATGCCCTCCTCTAGCCATAAGCTTTTGTGTTTTCTCTAATATAATTTATGTTGATGGTGAATCAATATCTTCATCTATTTTTGTTCTATGTGAATGAGGGAGACAACAGGTATAGCTGCCTGCAGCGAGTGCCTCCCCCAGAGTTGAAAGAGTGACAGGGACAAAATCAAGGGACGTTCGAGCTAAAATGCCTGGACACACGGAATTTGAAGCAATTTAGGTCATAGGAAGAGGGAAAGACTGATTCTGGGAGAGAGTTCCAGAGCTCAGGAGTTGAATAGAAGAAAGTCTGAGAATAGCGTTTCACTCTTGGGTTGGAGAGTTGCATAGAGTAGGGGTGGGATTGTGTTGCAAAGCGGGTACTACGTACCCTACGTAGAGGAAGTGGTATACACTTGGAAAGCTCTGAGGAACACTGATTATTGTAGTAGCGATAGAATAGCAAGAGAGATGCAACATAGAGTGTATGTGTCATCTATTGCTATCTGCTTGTGCAATTATCCCAACATTTATAACACCTTAAAACTCAAAATTAATTACAATCATATCTATTATAGTTGTGTTGCCTTTTGCCTAGTCTTAATCAATTCTTGAGTGTTTTCCACAGCATTCACTCTCAATATCTAAGTGTAATATATTCAGTTTCTTTCCATTATTTCTTTTATTCCTATTAAAACGATGCACTAATCTTATTTTGACAGGTGGATCTCTTCAATAATCACCTGACCACCCTCCGTGCAGGAGTCTTTGATGCCCTGTGGAACCTTAGGTTCCTCAACACCTACAAAGGTTTTCTAGCTACAGTAGAGGAGGGTTCTCTCCGAAACCTAAAGAACCTCGTATACTTAGATCTCGGCTTTGGGGCTCTGACGGAAGTGCCAGAGGAAGTGAAGTATCTACCTCAACTTGAGAACTTGGCCTTAGAGTACAATGAGATCAAGCATGTGGACGTCACCCGGATCCTTCCGCTGGTCAACCTCCAACTGCTCATCTTTGTCAGGAACCAGTTGGAGGACTTTCCTCGAGTCCAGTTCCTCCCTTATCTAACCTGGCTGAATCTAGAAGCCAACAATATCAAATCTCTACCACTGGACTTACTAGGGCCTTTGGACTCCGCTTGTGAGCTGTGGATCAATGACAACCCACTGAGCGACATCGCTGCTGGGACGCTCTTGCCTCTTCCTGATGGTAGTGAAATTCGAACCAATGCCTCAGTGTCTGTG
The DNA here is from genome assembly GCA_032716605.1 of Paralithodes platypus. Taxonomy (NCBI): domain Eukaryota; kingdom Metazoa; phylum Arthropoda; class Malacostraca; order Decapoda; family Lithodidae; genus Paralithodes; species Paralithodes platypus. The sequence goes on from CM064526.1 coordinate 17,887,635, forward strand.
TGGGCCCAAAATGAGGAGGAGAAACCCAGATGCTAACAAAGACTTGGGGGCTGTATGACAAGAACCAGCAGGAGCTCGACTTGGTTGTTCTCACACACACCTGCGACGAGCCTTACGAGCCGCCCATGGATTTTGTTCATCCTTGTGATATGTAAAGGAAGTTTATAGGATTCACTCTGATTGTTGTTCAGCTAAATTCAGAACACAAGATCTGTCTAGAATATTGAGAACACAGACACATACATATGCACACAATGATAATAAAGAAACCAACTGCAACATGTTTCTTTTCCCTTTCCTGTGGCATGCTTTGGGATTTTGGATATTAAGTGTTACACAGGTAAGTACTTTGGTGAAATTGAGCTAAGTTATTGGTGGTAAATTATACAGTTCATGGTGAATATAATGATGAGTGGGAATATTTTATGGATGATAGTGACATTGTGGTGATGATGCCATACCAATGACTGTTGATTGTTAGGATAGGTTCGAGTCCTTGGAGTGCCACATGTATTAGTTGATTTCATTAATTGAGTTTAGAAGTTGGTGAAAAAAATATGAAAACAAAAAGATATGAATTAATAGTTCTGTTTGGAGGGTATATTTTGATAATGTGCTATATCTTTCCTCTATGGGCAATGTTAATGATAATAAATGTATTATCATAGGTTCTTCTCCATACATATCTTTGAAAATCTTTGTTTTTACTTATTCAAAAGAATGAAACCTTTTACTAGCGGCCGAAATAATACATTGCCAGCACTTTAGTGTTATTCTCCAATACTTGTATTTTATTGCTGTGGCAGTATTGCTTATCTTTAAATTAATACTCGCATATTTATACATCTAGTCACTTTCTAGTGCATCCTAATTTTATGGAAGCTTTGGTTCAAAATACTATAAAGAAAATGGTCATCAATATACTATATTTATTTAGATTTACACATATCTCACTTAAAGTGAGAGAGTATGCCTTGGCAATCGCCAAATAAATTACAAAATAAGTAAATAAATATATAAATACATTTGATAATATAACAAACACCTAGATAAATGGAATACCTTTAGGAACATCGGTACTAAGGAACATGAGCTTCATCTAACCTGAGATGATACAGATAATGTTGTGAGTTACACGGGAATCGCCAATGCATTAATATCGCCTCTTGTCCTATAACATAACCAGCGTCCTGTGCGACATTGATGCTGTGGCAACTTTAGCGTTATTATGTTAGATTGGTTCTCGGCAGCAAAGATGAAGCTAGCAACTATATAATGTGAGGTAGATTGTACTATGCACAGTAGTTGGATGGTTTTGGTAAATACTGACAACTGTAAAACAAGAGTCCTGCGTGAGTCCTAAAATATTCCTAAAATGTGTAGGTTAAGAAGAAAGTCCTGGATGGGAATAAGTTTGAAAAAGAAACATTCAAGGTAGTCTAATTAGTTATCTCAAGTGGTAACATTGTAGAAGAGCCAATGCTCCTATTATCTGGTTAGGGAAGTTGTCTCTGTCATTAATAAAGAGAAAAATAAGATTGACGCAAGAAGTTTATGGGCCAACAACCGGGTTCCTGTTGTCTGAACCATTACTAAAGAGGAAAGGAAGCTAGAAAAAAGGAGATCTAGGGTATGCTACTGGGGTACTAGACTCTATTTGTTTTCAGCTTGACGATAAATTGAATCCCTTAGCCTCTAATTTCTCGATACTTAACCCCTTCTGTACCGGTGACATCCTTTTCATTACATTCTGCCAACTATTAGACGATTATATTCAGCTTAAGAAGGACGTCTGCCAATTAAAGGGCTTCAGACTTTCTTCATTATTACTTTTGGCTTCATAGCAAGGACATACCTTGCTGAGCTTCATAAAATCGATTAAGTGCAGCTGAAATCAAACTCAAAGACGTCCTCGGTACAGAAGGGGTTAACGGAAAAATATGAAACTACCATGTCTCTGGGTTATATTAAGACCAAGTTTATATAATTATCACCATATTTAACTACACAATCTTCAAATTATCGGAGAAATCTTGATGGGACCTTTGCAATTTACTGTCAGTTGAAAAGAAGCAGAGTATAGACTAACTACACAGGTTCTAGGGTATCTATTGGGATCTAGTTTGGTTGAAAGCACTCATGATGGTGATACGGTCGAAGGGACACTGGTCGAACACCTGAGCACACTCGGCCACACTCTTGGCCTGGGACCCCACCAGAGCAGCGTACTGGAAACTGGACTTGGAACTCTTCATCTCGGAGAAGCTCACAGGCTTTACCTTGCGCCTGGGAAACATAAATATACAAATATATAATTAAAGTAACACACACACTCAGATTATAATTAAAGGAAATGTTTCTTTTTAACATTCCCTACATTCAAGGCCTGAACCCAAAATAGTTATTGAGATTAAGGCTGTAAGGTTAGGTGAGGTGGAATAGTCTTGCTACTGCGATGGTAACCCAAATCATTCAAGGAAAAGTATCATTGGGATAGAATTTGTGCTGTGCTTAGTTGCAGTGCATGACTAGAAAGCCCATCGACATTGTATAAAAAACAAAATTGCAGCTTCCAATACAATAGAATTGTCTGAATACTTTTACATTATATATATTTAATGGTTGACAGTACTCAGCGCGTGAGAAACTCAATGAGTGGCGTAAGTGAGAAACTAAATGAGTGGCGTAAGTGTGAAATGTCAAAATGACGAGAGAGTGGCAATGCAGGTTCGAGAAGCGTGAACTGCACCAAAGTAAACTGTGAGATAGCTAAGGTGCTAATGGTCTGGGAGGTGGAATTTGTCAAGCTGGTTGCAAAACTGATCATATGAGTTAATATCTGCAATAAGACCCTGCAGGTTGGGGCTAGGAATCCCACCTCCAGAATATATTCCCCCTAAGGGATCACCAAGCCTTTTTTTGATGATCCTCCCTACCCCTTTACGGGAGTCGGGGTTTGGCTACTGACTGACTGACTGACTGGGACCTCTAGACTTCATCGTGTTGAGTAATTGAATCTCCAGGCTATAAAAAGCCTATATCTGGAGGGAGAGTTATGGGAACATAAAACAAAAAATACAAATGTTAAAAGACATCCCAGTAACTCACCCGAAAAGATTGAGAATGAGCAGTTCCTCCCCGCTGAGAACCTCATCCGGTGTGGCCTCCAGTTCACACACCAGCCTCAAGCCACATCCGAACTGGTCAGAGTTAGCGGCCAGAGTCAAGAACAGTTCAGGGTCTTCCACGGGGATGCACATGTTGTCAACACTTCTCTTGTGGTATCTGTTAGTGGGGGACATATAGAAATTGGAATCCACTTATTAAGTCTTCTGCGCTATACAGGCACAGTAGCCAAACTAAAACACTTCTCTCATCTACGCTATTTCTCTCAGGGGACTGGAGTTTTCGCAGAGGCTCCAGTTCTGACGTTACTCTTGACTTACAGTGTGCTGGCTTAATAATACAATAGGGTTGATAGCTTCTGAAGCTCTATTTTAACTAACTATTTCTATCACAAATTTGATATTACTTTAACTTTGGTTAGGTTAAGTCACTTTGGGTTAATGGCCAGAATCACAAACAGATCAGGGTTCCCTAGAGGGAAGGGCATGTTGGTTTCTGCACTCCTCTTGTGATACCGTTGAATTGGGATGGTTATCAGAAATGTTATGTGTGATATAGGGTGAGAAGACATATTTAAGTTCCTTTATGCTAGTTCTCTCGCAAGTTGAATATAAGGTTAGTTTCAAGGATTCGAATGGGTATAATACAATTTCTGCTCACACCTGTACTAACGTCAGTGCTAACTCCATCGGTACTGTATGGTAATATTAGGTTAGGTTTGATAATGATTTCAAGTTGGTACTGGTTAAGTGTGAGAGGTACTGACTGACTTGACAGGAACCAGTATTTATGTATCTAATGCCTGACGGCTTGATCACCAATGGGGTGGACACAAATAAATCGCCTCTATATTCCGAGGTAGTACGTTCGATTCTCCAGATTGTTATGGTGGGAGTTGTTGCTATGTTCTACTAAAAACTTACCCTTTGTTGCTGTCCCTGGAACCAGCCGCCGCTAACGCCAGGCCCCCCAGAACCAGAGCCCCCGCTACCGCCACGGCTCCGGCCCCCGCTACGGCCGCAGCGCCCCCGGTCCCGAGGGTGAGGCCGAGGGTGGTGGTGGTGGCGGCCGCTGTGCCGGTAGTCAGCAGGAAGATGGCTTGACAGAAGGGAAGGAGTGCCACAACACCCAACACGATAGCAGCGTTGAACTTCATATTGATCTGGTCAAGGAATACAAACTAGTCAGGCTAGAGGACTAACATCGACTTTATCTGACGTAAATCATAAATATCTGTGATCCTGGGAAAAGCGAATCACCAGATATACACGGAAGTAATGTTGGACTGCATCTTATCTTTATCTGAATAGCATAAGACCCAAAGATGGTGAAGGTGGTGACCGTCGTGGTATGAGTGGTCAGTAAGATAGATGGTATCATGGAAGAGAAAGAAGGTCACCACAACACAATGCGATAGTAGGGTTGAATATATTTTGTTTTTATCTGCCGAAGAAATACAACATTGTGAGATTTAGGTGTGAGTATCCTAGGTTCGAGTCCTTGGAATAAAATGAGAACAGTAGTTAGAGGACAATCATCGAGGTGGAAAGATGTTACAAGTGGGGTACCGCAGGTCACTGGTTAAACACTGATTATGTTCCTACTATACATTAAGGGGAGATCTCCACTTGAGGGACTTTTTTCTTGACCCCTTTCTCCCTCATGTCTAGCCCCATTGCTTTTGATATGTTAAGACGTTTGCCCCATTATTTTGACGATTTTAAGAACTTTCAACCCATTTCTGTCAATTTTAAGACCTTTCGTGCCATTTATGTGTCTATTTTTATCCTGGCGAGCGATAGCGAGCCTGTAATTTAAGAGAAACCGGCTTTCAGCCGGGACATTTTTCTACCGAAAAATGTACAAATTTATTTTGAAAGGGGGTCAAGGGGGTGTAATTTCAAGCTTGATGGAAGTCTAGGAAACACACTAAAAACATTTAGCTTGTAATGTTGTGTAAACCTGTTTGCTGATGATGCAAAGTTACTTCGGCAAATAAGAGGTCATGAGTCTTGCGTAGCTCTGCTTTTCTAATGGAGTATAATTTGGCAAATTTAATTTAATGTGTTATATCATTGAGATAGGCGAAAGTCAAGGAAGGCCGCATGGAAGATATATAATGGGTGACAAAGAACTTAAATTTTCAGAAAAAGACAAATATTTGAGGGCAATAAATCCCAGACTATAAGAACATAAGAAAATGGGAGTCTGCATAAAGCCAATCGGCCCATACAAGGCAGATCCCTGTCGCACCCAACCCCAATTACTAGGCCCAATTATAGGCCCAACTCACTAATACCTTGAGTACTGACCCCACCAAAACGGTCAGAGATTAACACAAGATTACGGGGGTCTGCTGAGCGCCGATTGGCCCACACCTGGTAGATCCCCCTCACACCCAACCCATCTCGTCCATATGCCTATCTAATTTTATCACTATCACTATCACCTGAAGATCACATAAACGAGAAAGTGAGAAGTGCTTATGGACTGCTGTCCAATGTTATAGGGTTGCATTTGCCAACATGGATGTAGATATGATGAAGAAACTAATAGTTACTTTTATAAGACCCACATGGGAATTGCAACAGGTGTATGAAATCCATATATGAAGAAGTACATAAAAAAAACGGGGAAAAGTTCAGAGGGCAGCAACAAGATTAGTTCCAGAATTGAGAGGTTGCAAGGGGTCTAGGGGGTGTAATTTTAAGCTTGGTGGAGGTCTACGAAACAAACTAAAAAACTCCCCTTAAACTGGCGTTCAAGCTTTGCAAGAAGGATGGGAGGCAACATGCCTTTCCCTATAGAAGCATAGGGAGGTGGAATTCACCCCCAGGACAAATTAGTGTGTTTCGAAGTAGCCTAAGCCAATTAAAAGTTAAATATGATAATACGAATTTGGAAGACGGACAAGTAGGTAAACACACACACACACACACACACACCATATACGATAACTTATGACGATCGGGGTTTAATTTAATCTTTTACACTTGCACAAACATATATACACAGGGGCCTAGGGTAACCACATATATACACAGGGGCCTAGGGTAACCACATATATACACATGGGCCTAGGGTAACCACATATATACATAGGGGCCTAGGGTAACCACATATATACACAGGGGCCTAGGGTAACCACATATATACACAGGGGCCTAGGGTAACCACATATATACACAGGGGCCTAGGGTAACCACATATATACACAGGGGCCTAGGGTAACCACATATATACACAGGGGCCTAGGGTAACCACATATATACACAGGGGCCTAGGGTAACCACATATATACACAGGGGCCTAGGGTAACCACATATATACACATGGGCCTAGGGTAACCACATATATACACAGGGGCCTAGGGTAACCACATATATACACAGGGGCCTAGGGTAACCACAACCAACACGAGACCAGTGTTGACAATTTAAGCTAAATAAGAAACACAGGCTTTCCAGACAAAAGTCTATATTAGCACCTGCAGCCTATGTCACAGTACAAGAAAGTCTGCTCGTTGAGGCCTTAAGGGGAGGTATTTAGTTTGTTCCCTAGACCTCCATCAAGCTTAAAATTACACCCCCTTGAGTCCCTTTCAAGATTAATTTGTACATTTTTCGGTAGAGAAATGTCCCGGCCGAAGGCCGTTTCTTCTTAAATTACAGGCTCGCTATCGCTCGCCAGGATAAAATCGACACCTGAATGGCACGAAAGGTCTTGATATGGGGTGAAAGTTCTTAAAATCGCTAAACTAATGGGGCAAACGTTTTATAATATCAAAAGCAATGGGGCTAAACATGAGGGAGAAAGGGGTCAAGAAAACAATCCCTCAAGTGGAGACCTCCCCTTAAGTGCCACTATACTTATTCTCATTCAATAGACTGGAAGGGATATCACACGAGAGCTACTATTGCCAAATAATTTCTGACAACATTTCTGAGATAATTTGCACTGGTATCGGAAACTTAACTGAAGACAGATTTACACAACAATATTTGACAAGTTTACCTCACAAGCTGCCAAACCAGTGTTGAGGATAAATGTTGGGGGGAAAAAGAACTAGTTTGATATAATTACTAGCTTTAGCTGGTGATCTTCGTAGGACCTTACCGAATGAGTGTCGTTAGCTGACTGGTACTGAGTAACGAGTTGGAGGCTGGTTATATACTAGACGGCAGTGAGGGAGGGGGGAAAGGTTTGGATGACAGGAGGCGGCGAGGCCATCGGATTCTTAGCCCCCCGCCCCCAAAACATCAAAGGTTTAAGGGGAGGTTTTTAGTTTGTTCCCTAGACCTCCATCAAGCTTAAAATGTCACCCCCCAGACCCCCTTTCAAGATGAATTTGTAAATTTTTCGGTAGAAAAATGTCCCGGCCGAAGGCCGATTACTCTTAAATTACAGGCTCGCTATCGCTCGCCAGGATAAAATCGACACCTAAATGGCACGAAGGATCTTAAAATTGACAAAATGGGGCATAAATTCTTAAAATCGCCAAACTAATGGGGCGAACGTCTTAAAATCTTAAAAGCAATGGGGCTAGACATGAGGGAGAAAGGGGTCAAGAAAAAAGTCCCTCAAGTGGATATCTCCCCTTAAGACCTTTCGTACGGCGGTCTTTCGTGCACCAGTCTTTTTCTTACACCAGTTATTTCTCACATAAATTAATTTTCTCGTATAATTATGTAGGTTATGTGTAGGGTAGTAATTGGTAGGGGTCATCTGTCCATGCTATGCTTACTGGTACCTATCCGATAGCACTATCGTTAGTGAGTGCTATATGTATTTTGTACTATTGTTAACATCTTTTCATATTGCAAAATTGTTTAAATACAAACATTTGACATAAATTCTAGTTTCTTTATTCATGCAGAATTTAAAAGAATTTACCAGAACGTCCTGAACATATCAAATTGACTAATGCCTTGAGCATCACGAGAGTGCGTTGGTATACACTATGTGCGATTAATTTGCTTGGGGAAACAGATTAACCCTCTCTGTTCCAGCGACGTTCTTTTAACTTTATTCGGGCTACTATTACACGATTTTAATAAGTTTAACAAGGGCCTCCAATAATTTACAGGCTTCGAACTATGGCCCTTAACCCTTTTTACTATCACAGATCCTTCTTAACCTGCATAAAACCGTACACATATAGCTATGAAATGATTAAAAAAGACGTCGCCGGTACAGTATGGGTTAAGGGGAGGTATTTAGTTTGTTCCCTAGACCTCCATCAAGCTTTAAATTACACCCCCTTGAGTCCCTTTCAAGATAAATTTGTACATTTTTCGGTAGAAAAATGTCCCGGCCGAAGGCGGGTTCCTCTTAAATTACAGGCTCGCTATCGCTCGCCAGGATAAAATCGACACCTGAATTGCACGAAAGGTCTTAATATGGGGTGAAAGTTCTTAAAATCGCTAAACTAATGGGGCAAACGTTTTATAATATCAAAAGCAATGGGGCTAAACATGAGGGAGAAAGGGGTCAAGAAAAAAATCCCTCAAGTGGAAATCTCCCCTTAACTTGTTTATGTAGTACAAAGGAGTACATCCTGTGTGGTGGTGATTGGTGTTCTTTTGGCTTTATATTGTGTCTTCCCTGTTTTGGTTTGTTTGTTTTGCAGGTTTTACATTATAATATCAGTTTTCGTGCACCAATCTTCCGTGCATCAGTCTTTTCGTGCACCAATCTTCCGTACATCATTCTTTTCGTGCACCAATCTTCCGTACATCATTCTTTTCATGCACCAATCTTCCGTACATCAGTCTTTTCGTGCACCAATCTTCCGTACATCAGTCTTTTCATGCACCAATCTTCCGTACATCAGTCTTTTCGTGCACCAATCTTCCGTACATCAGTCTTTTCATGCACCAATCTTCCGTACATCAGTCTTTTCGTGCACCAATCTTCCGTACATCAGTCTTTTCATGCACCAATCTTCCGTACATCAGTCTTTTCGTGCACCAATCTTCCGTACATCAGTCTTTTCATGCACCAATCTTCCGTACATCAGTCTTTTCGTGCACCAATCTTCCGTACATCAGTCTTTTCATGCACCAATCTTCCGTACATCAGTCTTTTCGTGCACCAATCTTCCGTACATCAGTCTTTTCGTGCACCAATCTTCCGTACATCAGTCTTTTGGTGCACCAATTTTCCGTACATCATTCTTTTCGTGCACCAATCTTCCGTACATCATTCTTTTCGTGCACCAATCTTCCGTACATCATTCTTTTCGTGCACCAATCTTCCGTACATCATTCTTTTCATGCACCAATCTTCCGTACATCAGTCTTTTCATGCACCAATCTTCCGTACATCAGTCTTTTCGTGCACCAATCTTCCATACATCAGTCTTTTCGTGCATCAATCTTCCGTACATCAGTCTTTTCATGCACCAATCTTCCGTACATCAGTCTTTTCGTGCACCAATCTTCCGTACATCAGTCTTTTCGTGCACCAATCTTCCGTACATCAGTCTTTTCGTGCACCAATCTTCCGTACATCAGTCTTTTCGTGCACCAATCTTCCGTACATCAGTCTTTTCGTACACCAATCTTTCGTAAATCAATCTCTTCGTAAATCAATCTTTTCGTCAGCAGTCGTTTCGTACACAATACTTTCGTAAAACAAAAAAATCCGTACACTAATTTTTCATAAATCAGTGTTTTTTTTTATATGTGTTTGTATGTATATATTTTGGTATACCAGTATCTTCATCCACTTCCAGAATAAAGTATCTGTACAAATTTAACTTTATCTAACCTAATCTTATTAGCTCTCTTGAATAATCCATATGCATCTAGAGAACCTAAGGTCAGGTAGCATAAACTATCCTAATCTACAGTAATTTATCCTAATGCTGCCTAAATCTACAGTAATTTATCCTAATACTGCCTAAATCTACAGTAATTTATCCTAATACTGCCTAAATCTACAGTAATTTATCCTAATACTGCCTAAATCTACAGTAATTTATCCTAAAGCTGCCTAAATCTACAGTAATTTATCCTAATACTGCCTAAATCTACAGTAATTTATCCTAATGCTGCCTAAATCTACAGTAATTTATCCTAATGCTGCCTAAATCTACAGTAATTTATCCTAATACTGCCTAAATCTACAGTAATTTATCCTAATACTGCCTAAATCTACAGTAATTTATCCTAATACTGCCTAAATCTAATCATAGGTATATCCCAAAAGTAATCTAACTGTGCTGTTGGTGTAATGGTTTAGATGCTTATGTTCTGGTTGTGGTGTCCCGAGTTCGAATCCCGGGAGGACCATAATTATGCTTTCATTATTTTATTCAAGTACATTGGGGTTTGTAATTGATGATTAATGTTAATAACGGGGTGTTACTTAATCAACCTATAAAACAACTTTAACCCTTTCAGTACCAGTTTTCTCTGGCTATTAAGGGCAGATTTCCACTTGAGGGATTTTTTTCTTGACTCCTTTCTCCCTCATGTTTAGCCCCATTGCTTTTGAAATTTTAAGACGTTCGCCCCATTAGTTTAGCGATTTTAAGATCTTTCGCCCCATTTCTGTAAATTTTAAAACATTCCGTGCCATTAAGGTGTCGATTTTTTCCTGGCGAGCGATAGCGAGCCTGTTATTTAAGAGGAAACGGCCTTCGGCCGGGAAATTTGTCTACCGAAAATTTACACATTTCTCTTGAAAGGGGGCCTAGGGGATGTAATTTCAAGCTTGATGGAGGTATAGGGAACTAACTAAAAACCTCCCCTTAAGAGAAGATTTAATTAAGCTTAGGAGGGGCCTGTAGCAATTAACAGGCTCCGAACTATCTCAATCAAACCCTGCTTACCACCAAAGATCCTTCTTAAGCTGCACAACACAACATCGTCTAAAATAGCTAGCACACAGTATAAAAGACGTCACCGGTACAGAAAGGGTTAAGGGGGGTGACCTGTTTTTTGTTATTTCTGTCCTTTTCTATCTTTCTCTGGCTTGTATCCATTTGGCCCCATTCAGCCTACTGTTTTAAGACGTTTATCTCCATCTAGGTGTCGATTTCTTCCTGGCGAGCGATCTATCTATCTATCTATCCATATGCTCAGGCCCAATCCCAATTTTGGGGGTAGCCGACTCAAGACAGAGCAAGAACAGGGAAAACACAAAAACAACATAAAACAAAAAATAAACACAGATAAAAAACACACTCTCACACATCCAGGCGAGCGATAGCGAGTCAGTATTATATGAAGAAATCCGGCTTCGCCGGAGACATTTTTCTATCGAAAAATGTACAAATTTAGCCTGCTGTCAAACAAAAATAAAAAATATGCTGGCTCGCTAACGCTCACCAGTAAAAAATTGACACCTGGATGAGGATAAACGTCTTAAAACAGTAGGCTGAATGGGGCCAAATGGATACAAGCCAGAGAAAGATAGAAAACGACAGAACAAAAAACAGGTCACCCCCCTTAAGGGGATGATAATGAGGTGTGTACAGTCGGTCAAATAAGTGATGTCTGGGCACCAAGTATGTTTTGATCAATAATTGGGATCAGTAATGTCCAAAACTTGATTTATTCGGTTCGAGTTAGATATACAAACATGATCCTACACTTATCCGCCCTATTAAACATCTGGCAGACGTTAATACAGCACAGAGCGAGCCAAACGTAAGGACAGCTGGGACATGACTTATTAACGCCACTGTACAGGGTGAAGAAAAAACTTCTGGACAAAATGATAGGGTAACCGAGTGCAGCAAAGAAAGTGACACGCCTGGAGGAACCCACACATAGGAGGGGACGTCTAGTTAATCACACTGCCATCATTTTCCCTACACCAAGATTCACACCACCGATTTTCTCGCCAGTTCTGGTCAGGGAGCTTCTGAATTATTCAACTTTTCATGGATTTCTGTCACCTATGCCAACTATATGGTAGGTTAGGCTAGGTAAGGTTAGGCTAGGTAAGGTTAGGTTCGATATGACTACCTAGTATGGTTAGGTTAGGCTAGGTAAGGTTAGGCTAGGTAAGGTTAGGTTCTATATGACTACCTAGTAATGTATGATAGGTTAGGTAAGTGTTAGGTTAGGCTAGGTAAATTTAGGTTCTATATGACTACCTAGTAATGTATGGTAGTTTAGGTAAGTGTTAGGTTAGGCTAGGTAAAGTTAGGTTCTATATGACTACCTAGTAATGTATGGTAGTTTAGGTAAGTGTTAGGTTAGGCTAGGTAAAGTTAGGTTCTATATGACTACCTAGTAATGTATGGTAGGTTAGGTAAGTGTTAGGTTAGGTTAGGCTAGGTAAGGTTAGGTTCGATATGACTACCTAGTAACATATGGTAGGTTAGGTAAGTGTTAGGCTAGGTAAAGTTAGGTTCGATATGACTACCTAGTAATGTATGGTATTAGGTAAGTGTTAGGTTAGGCTAGGTAAAGTTAGGTTCGATATGACTACCTAGTAATGTATGGTAGGTCAGGTAAGTGTTAGGTTAGGTTCGATATGACTACCTAGTAACATATGGTAGGTTAGGTAAGTGTTAGGCTAGGTAAAGTTAGGTTCGATATGACTACCTAGTAATGTATGGTATTAGGTATGTTAGGTTAGGCTAGGTAAGGTTAGGTTCGATATGACTACCTAGTAATGTATGGTAGGTTAGGTAAGTGTTAGGTTAGGCTAGGTAAGGTTAGGTTCGATATGACTACCTAGTAATGTCATTCAGTGTAGTACTGTTGAAACTTTAAAAATCCGACTAGATAAATATATCGCGTTTAACCACCTTGCATTATGTAGCTGACTGAAGGTAATTACTCTCTGTCAGATAATGGAGAGCCTAACCTTTCAATTTGTTGATGACGATAATGATGGTGGTAATGATGATTAGGGTGATAATAATGATGATGAGGTGGAGGAGGAGGAAGAAGAAGATTCAATTGCATTCCAGATACATATTTTATTAAGGGGAGGTTTTTAGTTTGGTCTCTAGATATCCATCAAGCTTAAGATTACACCCCCTTGAGCCCCTTTCAAGATATATTTGTACATTTTTCGGTAGAAAATTGTCCCGGCTGAAGGCCGGTTCCTCTTAAATAACAGGCTCGCTATCGCTCGCCAGGATAAAATCGACACCTAAATGGCACGAAAGGTCTTAAAATTGACAGAAATGGGTCGAAAGTTCTTAAAATCGTCAAAATAATGGGGCGAACGTCTTAAAATTAGAAAAGCAATGGGGCTAAACATGAGGGAGAAAGGAGTCAAGAAAAAAATCCCTCAAGTGGATATCTCCCCTTAACTTCGACAGAGCTGAATGCATAGTGGTTTTGGCTAGCATTGAAACCAACCAACAATATCATAATTATTAATTTCGACAGAGCTGAATGCATAGTGGTTTTGGCTAGCATTGAAACCAACCAACAATATCATAATTATTAACTTCGACAGAGCTGAATGCATAGTGGTTTTGGCTTGCATTGAAACCAACCAACAATATCATAATTATTAACTTCGACAGAGCTGAATGCATAGTGGTTTTGGCTAGCATTGAAACCAGCCAACACTGTCATAATTTGCTAGACGATTTGATTAGGCTAAAGAGAGGGATTTCATATAATTCTACAATCAAGATTTTTCATAATATTTTTGAAGCTCACAGGCTGGGAGACCTAATAAACCCTACTGCCATCATCATCATCATCTCCCCAACCATTCTGTCTTCTCCTCTGTGTCCTTCTGTGTAATGGGAACATGATCAATCAAAGTTGCTGCTGATGATGATGATTATGAGGATGGTGAGGGGAAGGGGGAGGAAGATGGTAAAGTTAATAATTGTGATGATGAGTGCTATAATAATGCAAATAATTGATCCGAATAGCTTTCTTAACCCCTACTGTACCGGCGATGTCTTCTTAATTTGAGGCAAAGCTGCCTGTGACGAGTGCCTCCCCCAGAGTTGAAAGAGTGACAGGGCCAAAATCAAGGAATGTTCGAGCCAAAATGTCTGGACACACGGAGTTTGAAGCAATTTAAGTCATAGGATGAGGGAAAAATGGATTCAGGGAGAGAGTTCCAGAATAGCATCACCCTAATCTGTGCTACGGTTACTTTTTAGCACATAGGTTAGGTAGATTCAGTTATAAGCAGCCTCGTAAGGACCATTATATCTGTTTTTTCTTGCTTTCCTTTGTACTCCTGTGTTTGGTAATGATAAGTTTGGTTGGAATGGGCTATGTTCGGGTTAGGTTAAGTTACGTTAGGGTAGGCTAGGTTAGGTTAGGCTAGGTTAGGGTAGGCTAGGTTAGGGTAGGTTATAGGTTACATTAAGGGGAGGTTTTTAGTTTGGTCCCTAGATATCCTTCAAGCTTAAGATTACACCCCCTTGAGCCCCTTTCAAGATAAATGTGTACATTTTTCGGTAGAAAAATGTCCGGGCTGAAAGCCGGTTCCTCTTAAATTACAGGCTCGCTATCGCTCGCCAGGATAAAATCGACACCTAAAAGGCACGAAAGGTTTTAAACGTGACATAAATGGGGTGAAAGTTTTTAAAATCGCCAAACTAATGGGGCGAACGTCTTAAAATCTCAAAAGCAATGGGGCTAAACATGAGGGAGAAAGGAGTCAAGAAAAAAATCCCTCAAGTGGAGATCTCCCCTTGACTCGTACAGTACCGGTGACGTCCTTTCCATTATATTCTGGAAACAATTAGGATATAATATTATTCAGCTTAGGAAGGACCTCTAGCAATAATAAGGCTTCAAAGTTATCTTCACCAACTATTTTAACTACCACAGATCCTTCTTAAGGGGAGGTCTCCACTTGAGGGATTGTTTTCTTGACCCCTTTCTCCCTCATGTTTAGCCCCATTGCTTTTGATATTATAAAACGTTTGCCCCATTAGTTTAGCGATTTTAAGAACTTTCACCCCATATTAAGACCTTTCGTGCAATTCAGGTGTCGATTTTATCCTGGCGAGCGATAGCGAGCCTGTAATTTAAGAGGAACCGGCCTTCGGCCGGGACATTTTTCTACCGAAAAATGTACAAATTTATCTTGAAAGGGACTCAAGGGGGTGTAATTTTAAGCTTGATGGAGGTCTAGGGAACAAACTAAATACCTCCCCTTAAGCTGCATAAAATCGTTTGAATATAGCTAGAATGAATTACAAAATAACCATGCCGGTACAGAAGGGGTTAAGGTAGGTTATGTTATGTTCTCCTTGAAGCCGAGTTTCAGCTTGGTGGAGTCCTCACGTGTTCTACTATTAAAGGGGTAATACTCGCTTTTTATGGACCCCCTTCTCCCTCATGTTTAGCATATTAGTTTTGGAGTTTTAAGGTTTCTGTGCCGTTGGTTTGTCAATTTTAAGACCTTTCGCCCCATTTCTTCGTCAATGTTAAGACCTTTCGTGCCATGTAGGTGTCGATATTTTCCTAGCGAGCGATAGCGAACCTGTAATTTTAGAAGGAACTCGCGATATTTTTCTACCGAAAAATGTACAAATTTAATCTTGAAAGGGGGTCTACTGTAGGTGGTGCTATTTTAAGCTTGATGGAGATCTAGCGAGGAAACTAAAAAATATATTAACATACAAATATACTGTATAGTCCAAAAAACAAGAAAGGCGATGATAAAGAGGCTAGTACAGGGTGAACAAAAATACAAAATAAATACAAAATAATAAATACACTACCCCCTTAACCCCTTCTGTACCGGTGCCGTTCATTTAACTGGATTCTGGCCACTATTGGATGATTTCATTCAGTTTAAAAAGAGCCTCCAGCGGTTAACAGGCTTCGAACTATCTCTCTTATCTTTTATTACTACCACAGATCCTTCTAAAACGGCACACAATCGTCTAAATACAGCTAGAATAAAATTATAAAGACGTCGCCGGTACAAAAGGGGTTAACCATATGTCACACCGCCCTTGACTGTCCACCGTCACGGAACGAAGACTCGTCTTTCATTGGGCCGAATATAATGAGTATATAGGAATGTCAGACGAATACAATGAGTATATAGGAATGTCAGACGAATATAATGAGTATATAGGAATGTCAGGCGAATATAACGAGTATATAGGAATGTCAGGCGAATATAATGAGTATATAGGAATGTCAGGCGAATATAATGAGTATATAGGAATGTCAGGCGAATCATGTCGGTGCATTCAACATCTCCCTCGTGTAAAGCTATATTGTAAATGAAGTACAAAATGTAACTATATATATATATATATATATATATATATATATATATATATATATATATATATATACTTTATAATCCTGGAGGACAACTCACTGATATCATCATTAATATATATATATATATATATATATATATATATATATATATGTGTTTAACATTCCGTAAAATAGTGTTAAAACTTGAGTAAACAGTATTACGTCTGAATTCAATGTCGCCTTTATCCTGCAAATCATTGTATATGATAATTATGACCCAGGGACCTATAATGGTCCACGACCTCAAGATTATTATTGCATAACTTTAACGTGTTATAATTAAGTTTTGACAAGTTTCTTCGAAAAATCATACATTTAGTATGAATTTTGTTTAATTCATGACACAGCTTAATGTATACATTGTTCATAACAACTTTATCGTTCGATATGAGAGCAATATCAACGGCGTAGGCCATTATATTAACCCTGGCCGATCCATGATCCATTTTAAATATTCTTCTGATGATATCGTCTAAATACAAATTAAATAAGAATAGTGATATAATACCACCCTGCCCTACACCTCTATTTACAGGATACACAGGATTTGTGTGGTTACTGTAAAGTGTTGTCTATCATGAGCTACTCTAGTTGCTAAGGCTTGTTGCTTCATGTCTGTGAGGTGGTTAAGACGACCTCGCTACCTCCTGTCGTCCAGCCTTTCCCCCTCACTCACAAAATGTATTTAACCCACCCTTCATCCTTGTCAGATACCAGTCACCCCATAACACTCATTTGGTAAGCTTCAAGAAATATCACTTAAAATCGTCTTGGTGAATTAGAACGTATACGTCATCACACTAGGTAGTTAGTTAAAATAAGACTTCAGAGGCGGCCTATGGGATTATTAAGCCAGCACACTGTAAGTCAAGAATAAAGTCAGGACTGGAGACGCTCTGCGAGAACTCCAGTCTATTGTCATCACACTAGTTACAAAGGCTTAGACTCTCATACTCGTGGTACTGAAGTTACTGAAACCAACTTAGACATCATATCACAGGTGGATGGAGGAGGTGGTGGTGGTGGGATAGGGAAGGAGGGAGGGGGGCTTGGGAGATGAGTTCAGACCCTACTGGACACCATTGGGAATATGAAAACTGCACTTTTACATGAACAACCAGGACGTATTGCCACTACTCCGAGGTTCAAATCCCCACCGTGAGCTAGTATTTGTTGCTGATGCCTTATTTTGTAGCCCTAGTTATAGCCCTAGCCTGAGAAAATGTTGTATCAGATAATGATTTTCAACTTTGCCTACTCGTTGGCTGTGGTTGCTATTTTGTTCCTGATCATGACGATGAGAAGCCTCATTATGTGTTGTTTGTTGGGGAAAGATTAAGTTAAACCTATTGCATTATTAGTCAATATATCCTTTGCCGTATCAAAAAGTAGTTAGATTACAAGTTTAACCCATTGGCTGTGGGAGACGTTCTGGAACGCCAGTGTAATTTACAGTAATTTACAGGCTTTTAAAGCCTCTTAAAGCTTGTAGAATCGAGTGTCAGTGGGCAAGACCGCAAGCGGGTCCCCTCCTCTCTCCAGCACGGCGGCAAGCGCACTGAAGGGTCCCTCACATACTGTATCTCTCGAGACCTCTGCAGTGCTCCCAATGGCAAACATAGCACGCCATTGCTCATAATTAGCGAATATTTGCCAATGTTTTTGGTAGCGCTGCGGGTTACTCTCGCGCGCTACAAAGCTCGATTTGGTGTCATTTTAAAGCTATTTTCTTCTAGTTTTTTGCTGAATATGTTCAATTTCATGCAGACAATTGCTTAATCATTCAGGATTGCCTGAATGAGCCCTTATATGGCGGAAATATAACCGCAGCGAAAGTTTAAATATACCTACACAATTTTATCTGATAGAGACAGAGTTAAATTCTTAGTTTTAACAATCTCCTGTGTATTCCTTCACCAGATCAATATGAAGTTCAACGCTGCTATCGTGTTGGGTGTTGTGGCTCTCCTTCCCTTCTGTCAAGCCATCATCCTCCTGACTACCGGCACAGCGGCCACCACCACCACCCTCGCCCTCGGCCTCACCATCGGGTCCGGGAGCGCTGCGGCGCTAGCGGGGGCCGGAGCCGTGGCGGTAGCGGGGGCTCTGGTGTTGGGGGGTCTGGCGTTAGCGGCGGCTGGTTCCAGAGGCAAGAAAGGGTAAGTTTTTAGTAAAGGCTGTGAGTTTTGTATTAGTCAACCATTAGGCAATTTCCATCCACGTAATCACTTCAAAACTCAAGTGATGAGGCCATACCGCTCATATCTTCTGATCTATTAACTATTTCTGATTGGGGCAGAGCGAATTTTGTTACTTTCAATGCCTCCAAGACTCAATTTCTCTTGCTGCCTATCCGTCGCAATCTTCCGTACGACAATCACTTACTCTTCAACTATACACATATCAACCCTTTATCTTCTTCAAT
This sequence comes from Paralithodes platypus, assembly GCA_032716605.1. Taxonomy (NCBI): domain Eukaryota; kingdom Metazoa; phylum Arthropoda; class Malacostraca; order Decapoda; family Lithodidae; genus Paralithodes; species Paralithodes platypus. The sequence goes on from CM064526.1 coordinate 17,906,418, forward strand.
ATTCTTGGTGTATCTTTTTCTTCTGACCTTTCTTGGAAAGATCATATTACCACACTTGCTAAAACACCTTCCCAAAAGTTAGGTGTGCTTAGCCGTCTCCGTGGGTTCTTCACTCCCGTAAAGCTTCTTGCTCTGTACAGAGGCACTGTGCTTCCATAAATCGAGTATTGTTCGCATGTGTGGGGAGGTTCAAGCCATACCACACTTCTCGAAAGGGTAGAGTCAAAAGCATTTCGTCTCATCAATTCACCTACTCTTACTAATTCCGTACAATCTCTCTCTACACCCCGCAATTTTGCATCTCTCTCACTCGATTTCAACACATTCCCACCCCTAATCTGTCCACTCTCTAAGACAAGAATGGCCTATACTTCAAGGTTAATCAGTGCTGAAAATCATAAAATCAAACCTATCTATGCTAGTCTAACCTTACAGTATTGGTTGAGCTATGATTTCTATTGAACTGCTACCCTAAATTTCAGATACCAAAAGAGAAGCATTGACGCCAACATGTGCATCCCCGTGGAGGACCCTGAACTGTTCCTGACTTTGGCCGCTAACGCTGACCAGTTCGGGTGTGGCCTCAGACTAGTGTGTGAACTCGTAGCCACCCCGGACCAGGATCTCAGCGGGGAGGAACGTCTCATTCTTAATCTGTTCGGGTGAGTTACTCCATCAATGACACATAATGGCTTTTGAGAGCCATACCCCGGTAATAGGGCAATGTCAGATCGTGGAACCATATAATTGCAATACACAAATGGCAATGTTCATACTAAACAAGCAGTGATATATTACTAATGCACAATAAATTATGCGGGCCCATCATCAGCGCTCTCCCGTGAGGCAGAAATTTTAATGTTTAGGCCTAAGACTCTTTGTCTTATAAGATTTAGGCTTCCCCAAACCTCATAGGAACTTACCGCTACCACCATGTGTTTGACTGTGAACGGAATTAAAGTAATATTGCACCAATTTTTATTAAGCTACTTTTGGTTGGTAGAAAGTCCATTTTAAGATGAACAGAACCATCGTTAACATATATTTGTCACGGACTTCAATAACTTTTGTTATCTTGTACTGCATTTCTCTATATTACTTATTGCAAAGAGGTAGTTATTTTTCTTTGACTTATATAGTAATATACTGCAAGTTAAAATTAAATGTTTATACATTTATCCATTTATTCCTATAATGATTTGCCTTTTTATTTCCCCAGGCGCAAGGTAAAGCCTGTGAGCTTCTCCGAGATGAAGAGTTCCAAGTCCAGTTTCCAGTACGCTGCTCTGGTGGGGTCCCAGGCCAAGAGTGTGGCCGAGTGTGCTCAGGTGTTTGACCAGTGTCCCTTCGACCGTATCACCATCATGAATGCTTTCAACCAAACTAGATCCCAATAGATACCCTAGAATGCTATAGGTAGCATAGTATAGAACCATAGATTTTAACTTATCTACTTTAGTCAGTACAAAAAATAATTTTAAAAGTTATTACATTATTACATTATTCCAGCGGCGTCTGTCTTACTGTGATAGGAGACCCACTGTGTATAGTACAACCAACCTTGTTTTCAACATATTTTATTGTCATCTTACTCTACGAGAGATACTTGAACTCTAGCTTAAATAACACTATAGCTAAATTTGTACATTTTTTAATAGAAAAATGTACTGGTCGAAGGCCGATTTCTCATATATTAGAAGCTCGCCCAGAAAAGATCGACACCTGAATGGGGTGAGGCGTCTTACAATCGATGATGCGTAACGTCTCAAAATCTCCAAACAAAGGAAGTGAATAAAGGCGGATTCGAAAAGATCTCCCTCGCATCAGACTTTAGCTTTGCTCCCATTATGTACGTCATCTCAGGATGTAAACACACTCAGGGCATGATGTTAATGTTCCTTAGTATTCGTGTTCCTCAAGGTAGTCTATTTGTTTAGGAGTTGGTTTTATTTTCAAATGTATTTCTATATATATTGATATGTTTTGTAATTTATTGTGTGCATTTGGCAAGGACAACTCACTTAATGTGAGATATATATAATATCAAATATACACAGTATATCAGCTTATATATAATTATTATTAGCCTAAAACATTACATGTAATAGCGATTGAAAAGTGAGAGAGATGCAACACTGCCGCGTGTAGAAAGAGATTGTTGGGAACTAGTAAGAGGAGGCGAGTTGATAAGGCGAAATGCTTTTAAGTCTGCTCATTCGGGACGTGCGGTATGGGTGGAGCCTCCCCACACATGCGAACAATACTCACAGAGATTGTGGAGCACACCTAACATTTGGAAAGCGGTTTTAGCAAGAGTGGTAATATGATCTTTCCAAGAAAGTTCAGATGATAAAGATACTCCTAGAATGTTGAGATAAGACGAAGGGTTGAGTTGTACATAGTTGAAGAATAGTTGATAGTCTTGTGGAAGATTGTGATGGAGAGATAAAGGGAGAAACTGGGTCTTGGAGGCGTTGAAAGTAACAAGATTTTCTCTGCCCCAATCAGAAGTAATTGAAAGATTAGAAGATAGACATTCTATGGCCTCGCCATGTTTGATTAGGACTGCTTTCAGGCTGGGTTGATGTGAAAAACTATTGGAATAGTGTAAGGTAGATTTATCAGAATATGAGTGGATAGGACTAGAGGTACAATTGAAGAGATCATTGATAAATATTAGAAAGATAATTGGAGACAGGACAGAATCCTAAGGAATACCAGAGTTGATTTGTTGGGGAAGTGAGCGATGGCCATTCACAACTGCAGCTATGGAGCAGTCTGAAATTAGAGACAAAGGCACAGATAGAGGGATAGAAACCGAAGGAGGGTAGTTTGGAAATTAAAGACTTGTACCAGACTCTATTAACCCCTTCTGTACCTGCAATGTCTTTTCATTATATTCTGGCTTCTACTAATCTATTTCATTCAGCTTAGGAAGCATCTCTAGCAATTATACGGCTTCGAACTATCTCAATCAACCATTTTAACTACCACAGATCCTTCCTAAGCTACATAAAATCATCCAAATATAGCTAGAATTATATACAACAGACAACGCCGGTACAGAAGGGGTTAAAGGCTTTCGATATGTCTAGAGCAAGAGTCTCACTGAAGTTCCGAAATGAGGATGACCAAGAGTTAGTAAGATAAACAAGAAGATCACCAGTAGAGCGGTCCTTCACCCACAGAGCACCGGCTGATTCATAATAAATTAATAATGTACAACGAGGGACCAGCCACTTGTCATTTTTTTTTTTTAAATCACATGGAATGGGTTAGTAATGAAGGAAAACAACATAAAACCGCTCACCTAGGTCATTTGGGGGTCCTGGGGGGGGGGGGGGGGGCGAGTGAAAGTCACAATTAACATGGGGTGATGGGTATGCAATATACTGGAAAATCACTCCCGCGTGTGCCTACATGCATGCGGATGGCCTTGGGGGGTTGCCAACCATCAGTATTATTCCGTGGGATCCTAAAGCAGTTCCCATACAATTCTGAACTCTCTAGGTGCTATAGGAGAAGAGTAAGTAAGGTGGACACAACCATGGCAACACTGGATGTGCGCTACATACATAGGCTACGCACGTTATGCGTCCTTGGAGTTTTGTGGGTTAAGGAAACCGTACTGGCGATCTGAAAGTAAATTTTGGGACGATAAATGCATAAGAAATATTGAGATAAGAAGAGTTTCAAAAACTTTAGAGATGCAAGAAATGAGAACAATTGGACCATAGTTGGAGGTTTGAGAGCGGTCACCCTTCTTTGAGACAGGTTGAATAAGAGCAAATTTCCAGCATGAAGGAAAGACATTAGAGGATAGACAGAGCCGAATGAGTTTGCCTAGGCAGGGAGTCAGCACGGAAAAACAGTTTTTGGTTACAAAAGTAGGAACACCATCCGGTCCTTACACCTTCTTAGTATTAAGCCCAGAGAGGGCCGAGAGTACATCCTTAGAAGAGATTATGATATTAGGCATAAGTAAGTGAGAGGAGGGTGTAAAGGGAGGAATAGCACCGGAATCATCCAAGGTGGAGTTTTTAGCGACGGTGGTAGTGTCAGAGTGGAAAAGAGGAGGAAAAGATGAGGAAGTGAAATTGTTGGGAGAAGTTTTTGACTAAATGTCAAAAAGCTTGGAAAGAGCTAGAGTTAGAAAGTTCAGAGCATTTGTTATTGATGAAAGAGCTTTTGGCGAGTCAAAAGAACAGATTTGGCTTAATTCCTATAAAGTACAGGATTCTTGAGTCTGAAGGCGACGGTACTGTTTGAATGCTTCCTCCTTATTGCAAACAGCAGTAGAACAAGCGTGAGTAAACCAAGATTTCTGTGAGTTAGTCTGAGAGAAAGAGAACTAACTGCTCTAGGTCATTTAGGATAGAAAATATGTAGGCTTGTTCACCAGGTTGGTCAGTGAAATTAGAGGAGAGCCATTGGTGGTGGTGAACATTGAAATTTCCTAAGATGGAGATTTCAGAGAAGGAAGAGATGGATAGAATGTGTTCCACTTTAGAAGTAAGATAGTCAAAGAAATTTGGATAGTCAGTAGAATTAGGGGAGAGATAAACAACACAGATATATTTAGTGAGAGAGTGACAAGATAGCTTATGCCAGATAGTTGATGATTCAGAAGAGTCAAAGTTGGGAACACGAGAGCAAGTAAGATTGTTGCCTACGTAAACGCAACATCCACCTTTGGCTTTGAATTGTGGATATCGATAGTAGAATGATGAAGAGAAGGGTTTGCTGTCTGTTGCCTTAGACAAGTGAGTTTCGGTGTGGAAAAGTAAGTCAGGTTTGGTAGAAGAGAGATGGTGTTCCACAGATAAGAAGTTAGAGGAAAGGCAGCGAACAATACAGAAATGGATAGATAGAGTAGAAGATAGAGGTCCAGGGCACTTTGAGGAGTTTGAACCAGGGGACAGACCAATGGGGGCATCCCCCCCCCCCCCCTATGGGGACTTCGAGGCTGGGTGTATGGACGTCATCATATATTTTGTTTTCTTTATTGCAAATGTAGTGTATTGTGTAAAGTGTTTGTAGTATAATGAATTGATAGGAGGAGAAGGTGTTTTGGAGGGCAGGCTGGGGTTGCCCTCAATAATGGTGAGGCACAAAGAGGATCAGCTAGGGAGGCCAAGTGGTAAAACAGGAGTTCCAGCTGTCATTTTCAACCACCTAGCACTTCCCAGGAGTACTACCCTGTTCGGGTGGTGCCTACAGCCTCCTCCTAGGTAAATATATCTGTTTGTACAGTCTGTTTCAAACAGGGCAATAGTAAAATTTACATTACCTCAGTCACAATAATTGTTGCGACAGTAAACAGACCCAAATATTTCAATATTTGCTGTTTAATGATTAGAGATTACAACTAGATATTTGATTAACAACGCCATCCAAGTTCAACAGGTAGAAACAGTAAGGATTATAAATGGCGTTGATTGAACGATTTTTAGATTGGAGAAGTATTATACAGAACACGTTTATTATTGTTATACACTATAGACACGACAAATTTCGATTATCTCTAGAATTCTCTTCACACTTAGTAGTAAGAGTAGGAGGAGTAGTAGTAGTAGTAGTAGTAGTAGTAGTAGTAGTAGTAGTAGTAGTAGTAGTAGCAGCAGCAGTAGTTCGCCTGAGACCCACTGAGAGTTATTTTCGTTCAGTATCATATCTGGAGGTTGTTGGAGAAAGACAAATATAGGATCGGTAAAGTTGGAATCAGGATAGCATACCGGATTTTGTAGTTAAATGTAAAGTGTTGTCTATCATGAGTTACTCTAGTTGCTAACCCTTGTTGCTTCATGTCTGTGAGGTGGTTAAGACGACCTCGCTACCTCCTGTCGTCCAGCCTTTCCCCCTCACTCACAAAATGTATTTAACCCACCCTTCATCCTTGTCAGATACCAGTCACCCCATAACACTCATTTGGTAAGCTTCAAGAAATATCACCTAAAGTCGTCTGGTTTGAATTAGAACGTATAAGTCATCACACAAGTTACAAAGGCTTAGACTCATACTCGTGGTACTGAAGGTACTGAAGTTACCCAAACCAGTAACAGAGTAATGTAACACTGTCTGTTTTCTGTAGGAATATACATGGTGCCACTTTTAGACATGCAAGGAGGTATTAACTAATTTATAGAAAATTAAAGTAATTGCACAGTATGTGAGTTAAGCCCTCCATCTATGTAAAACATGACACATCCTGTATACACCCCTCCACTCTATTATAATCAGTAGATTCACTGCTCTTAAAGACCTAATTAACGCACTGAGAACTACAGTTGCCATGAGGTAAAAGTATGGTGATTATCTATGCCCACTTAGACATGTTATCACAGCCGGATGGAGGAGGTGGTGGTGGGATAGGGAATGAGGGAGGGGGCCTTGGGAGATGAGTTCAGAGCCTACTAGATACCATTGGGAATATGAACACTGCAGTTTTACATGAACAACCAGGACGTATTGCCACTACTCCGAGGTTCAAATCCCCACCGTGAGCTAGTATTGTTTCTGATACCATATTTTTCCATGCATGAAGTTATAACCCTAGCCTGAGATTTTTTTTGTATCAGATTATGATTTTCAACTCTGCCTACTTGTTGGGTGTGGTTGCTACTTTGTTCCTGGTTATGACGATGAGAGCCTCATTTTGTATGTGAGTAGGGGAAAGATTAAGTTAAACCCATAGCATTATTATTCAATATTTATTTTAACATATCAAAAAGTAGTTAGATTACAAGGTTAGTAAACCTACACAATTTAATCTGTTAGAGACGGAGTCAAATCCTTAGTTTTAACAATCTACTGTGTATTCCTTGACCAGATCAAGATGAAGTTCAACGCTGTTATCGTGTTCGGTGTTGTGGCTCTCCTTCCCTTCTGTCAAGCCATCATCCTGCTGACTACCGGTACAGCAGCGGCCACCACCGCCACCATCACCGCCGTCGGCCTCACCATCGGGTCCGGGAGCGCTGCGGCGCTAGTGGGGGCCGGAGCCGTGGCGGTAGCGGGGGCTCTGGTGTTGGGGGGTCTGGCGTTAGCGGCGGCTGGTTCCAGAGGCAAGAAAGGGTAAGTTTTTAGTAAAGACTGAGTTTTTTATTAGTCAACCATTAGGCTATTTCCATCCACGTTATCACTCCAAAACTCAAGTGATGAGGCATACCACGCCTCTCTTCTGATCTATCAACTATTTCCGATTGGGGCAGATCAAATTTTGTTACTTTCAATGCCTCCAAGACCCAATTTCTCTTGCTATCTATACGTCGCAATCTTCCTTAAGACAATCACTTACTCTTCAACTGTACACATATCAACCATTTATATTCTTCAATATTCTTGATGTATCTTTTTCTTCTGACCTTTCTTGGAAATATCATATTTCCACACTTGCTAAACCAGTTTCCCAGAAGTTAGGTGTGCTTAGCCGTCTCTGTGGGTTCTTCACTCCTGCAAAGCTTCTTGCTCTGTACAGGGGCACTGTGGTTCCATGTATTGAGTATTGTTCGCATGTGTGGGGAGGTTCAAGCAATACCGCACTTCTCAAAAGGGTATAGTTAAAAGCATTTTGTCTCATCAATTCACCTCCTATTATTAATTACCTACAATCACTCTCTACAACCCGCAATTTTGCATCTCTCTCACTCGACTTCAACACATTCCCACCCATAATCTGTCCAACACTCTCTAACACAAGAGTGGCCTATACTTCAAGCTTAATAAGTGCTGAAAATCATCAAACCAAACCTTATCTATGCTAGTCTAACCTTACTTAATTGGTTGAGATGTACTAATACTATGCAGTTGTAAGTAATGTACACCAAAATGGAAATTGAAACTGAATACCGTTCCTTCCTTTATGATATCTGTTGAACTGCTACCCTAAATTTCAGGTTCCAAAAGCGAAGCGTTGACTCCAACATGTGCATCCCATTGGAGGACCCTGAACTGTTCCTGACTTTGGCCGCTAACGCTGACCAGTTCGGGTGCGGCCTCAGACTAGTGTGTGAACTCGTAGCCACCCCTGACCAGGATCTCAGCGGGGAGGAACATCTCATTCTTAACCTTTTTGGGTGAGTTACTCCATCAATGACGTATAATGGCTTTTGAGAGCCATATTCCGGTAATAAGGCAATATCTGGTTGTATGTAGACTATATGCATGTATGTATGTATGTATATTCTCAGGCTAATATCCCATAGCTGGGGGTGGCCGACTTGAGACAGAGACCAAACAGAAACAAAATATAAAGTTCCAATTCTTAGAGTTTGGGACCACTTTCGCGTTCCCTCGCCCCTTTTTCTGTCTCGTCTAGTAGGTGAGTTTTATCTGGTCGTGAAACCATATATTTGCAATATGCAAATGGCAATGTCCATACTAAACGAGCAGCGATATATTACTAATGCACAATCAAATATGCAAGCACATCATTAGCGCTCTTCCATGAAGGTATCACGCAATAAATAAATGTAAATGCTTAGGTCAAAGGCTGTTTGTCTGATGGAGTTAGGCTTCCCTAACCCTCATAGGAACTTGCATCCTACCGCTGCCACCAAGTGTTTGACTGTGAATGGAATTAAACTAATATTGCACCAATTTTTATTAAGCTACAGTCGGTTGGTAGAAAGTCCATTAATTTTAAGATGAAGAGAATCCTCATTAACATTTTTTTCACCGACTTCAATAACTTTTGTTATCTTGTACTGCATTTCTCTATATTACTTATTGCAAAGAGGTAGTTATTTTTCTTTAACTTATATAGTAATATACTGCAAGTTAAAATTAAATGTTTATACATTTATCCATTTATTCCTATAATGATTTGCCTTTTTATTTCCCCAGGCGCAAGGTAAAGCCTGTGATCTTCTCCGAAATGCAGAGTTCCAAGTCCAGTTTCCAGTACGCTGCTCTGGTGGGGTCCCAGGCCAAGAGTGTGGCCGAGTGTGCTCAGGTGTTCGACCAGTGTCCCTTCGACCGTATCACCATCATGAGTGCTTTCAACCAAACTAGATCACAATAGATACCCTAGAATGCTATAGGTAGCGTACTGTTGAACCGTTTATTTTAACTTATTATCTACTTTAGCCAGTACAAAAGATTATTTTATTGTATTTACATTATTCCAGCGGTGTCTGTCCAACCGCAGTAGGAGACCTGCTGTGTATAGTACAACCTACCTTGTTTTCAACAAATTTTAACGTCACCTTACTTTACGAGAACTAAAGCTAATTTGCACATTGGTTTATTTATAAATGTACTGGTCGGAGGCCCATTTTTTGTATAATGGAAGCACTCTCAACACCTGCATGGGGTGAAGCATCTTACAATCGCCAAGCTAATGATGTGTAGCATCTCAAAATCTCCAAACAAAGGAAGTGAAAATGGGTGGATTCTAAAAGATCCCCCTCCGCACCAGACTTTAGCTTTGCTCCCATTATCTACGTCATCTCAAGATGTAAACACACTCAGGGCATGATGTTAATGTTCCTTAGTATTCGTGTTCCTCAAGGTAGTCTATTTGTTTTGGGGTTTGTTATTTTTTCAAATGCATTTATATATATAATGACTTGTTTTGTAATATACTGTATTGTCTACAGTTGCCGAGAAAAACTCACTTAATGTGAGATCTATATAATATCAAATAAATACAGAATATCAGCGTATATATATAATTATTAGCCTAAAATATTTACTAACCACTTAGACAAGATCGGGCCGTTGACGGCGGTGGTAGACTCATCACCCTGGTAAAAAAAAAAAAAAAAGTCTGATACCAGTGTAAATACACCATCCCTCCTCCCCCCACACGACAATACTACATAAATACAATCAATTATATACACACTGGCAACAAATCACACATAACAGTCACATATACATACATCCCACCCAAACGTACCCCACAGTACCTAACCACTACACCCCACAAATACAACACATCACAAACATCCGCCAACATCATCCAGGGTGGTGACTTCAACACCAAGTCGTTGGCATTGCACGTCAGCATTCCAGACACAGGCAGAGGGCTGGTGCTAAAGAACCAAACGTGTAACCTTTCTAACCTAAATAAGATTGATCAGCATACCCATATTTCCCACCAAGCCCTCTACCTCCCTTCATCACCAGATATCACCTTTTGCTCTCACAACCTTCCCCCTACGACATCCTGGAGGGTGGTTAAAACCGTAAGTTCTCACCACCTCCCGATCTTCATCACCACCAAAAACAAAATCACCCCAGCTGGCCACAGACACACATACACTTATTCTTAACCCCTACTGTACCGGAGGATACAGTAATAAAAGTCCCCCCCCCCCTCCCACCCAGTCCCAAACAATGTGGCCAAAATGGCAAGATAGAACAACCTCCCACCTCAAAAGATGAAGGAATACTGGCTCTCCCAGCCTGCAGAGGGTTGGATATAAGCTGGGAAGTGTTGCCATATCGAGAGCAGTGTTCAAACGGTCGTGGTACCAGGCACTGCCTGATACTGGCAGTTACAAGGAAAGTACATTACTGACGGCTCCCTGCCGTCGCTGGGACTGGGGAATGACTTATCTACTGACGGCTCCCTGCAATCGCTGGTATTGCACGGGTTAAGGAGCCAACTGGGAAGCTATCACAACTGAGACAGAACGGTGCCTCAAAACTCCAAATAGAACACCTATTACAAGCATCAACGACGCCGTACACACCTTCAACATAATTATTCAAAACGAAGACAAATACAGGGTGTCCATAAAGTCTCTTTACAGTTTAAAATATTTATTACAAAAGCAAATGAACAAACAAATATGTGGAAATTATTACAAAATGAGGAGTAGATATTGAAGTTTTTTTTGCCTCATTTAGTACACCTCTACATGGGCACCATTAGTTGCACGAAGCACATCAAGACGGTACTCGATTTCTTGTCATGTTCGCTGTGGCATAGCCTCACCAATGGTCGCAATGGCATCAGTGATCTTTTGCTTTAGGTCAGTGATGTCCCGTATCTCTGTTCGATACACGATATCTTTAACATAACCCCATAGAAAGAAGCCCAGGGGAGTGATATCTGGTGAACGAGGTGGCCAGGGAATCGGGCCATCCCTTCCAATCCACCGGTCTGTGAAAGTTTGATTTAGGAACTCACGAACACGCAGTCCCCAATGTGGTGGTGCACCATCTTGCTGATAAATGATGGTTGGTTGAAGGTCATCTAGTTGTGGTGCCACATATTCAGTCAAAAGGTCAAGGTAAACATTTGCAGTAATTGTTTTCTCGTGGAAGAAAAATGGACCAAGGGTTGAGTTGTACATAGTTGAAGAATAGTTGATAGTCTTGTGGAAGATTGTGATGGAGAGTTAAAGGGAGAAACTGGGTCTTGGAGGCGTTGAAAGTAACAAGATTTTCTCTGCCCCAATCAGAAGTAATTGAAAGATTAGAAGGTAGACATTCTATGGCCTCGCCATGTTTGATTAGGATTGCTTTCAGGCTGGGTTGATGTGAAAAACTAGTTGTAAGGTAGAGTCATCAGCGTATGAGTGGATAGGACTAGAGGTACAGTTGAAGAGATCATTAATAAATAAAAGAAAGATAATTGGAGATAGGAAAGAACCCTGAGGAACACCAGAGTTGATTTCTTGAGGAAGTGAGCGATGGCCATTCACAACTGCAGCTATGGAGTGGTCTGAAAGGAAATTAGAGACAAAGGCACAGATAGAGGGATAGAAACCGAAGGAGGGTAGTTTGGAAATTAAAGACTTGTGCCAGACTCTATTAAAGGTTTTCGATATGTCTAGAGCAAGGGTCTCACTGAAGTTCCGAAATGAGATTGACCAAGAGTTAGTAAGATAAGCAAGAAGATCACCAGTAGAGCGGCCCTTCACCCACAGAGCACCGGCTGATTTATAATAAATGTATGAGGGACCAGCCACTTCTCAATTTTTTTTTTTGTAAACACATGGGATGGGTTAGTAATGAAGGAAAATTAACATAAAACCGCTCACCTATGTCATTTGGGGGTCCTGGGGGGCGGGGGAAAGTCATAATTAACAAGGGGTGATGGGTAGGCAAAATACTGGAAAATCACTCCCGTGTGCTCCCAAACGCACGCGGCTGGCTGGCCTTGGGGGGTTGCCAACCATCGGTATTGTTCCGTGGGATCCTAAAGCAGTTCCCACACAAATCTTGAGTTAAAAACAGTTTCAAAAACTTTAGAGATGCCAGAAATGTGAGCAATTGGACGATAGTTGGAGGGTTGAGAGCGGTCACCTTTCTTTGGGACAGGTTGAATAAGAGCAAACTTCCAGCATGAAGGAAAGACGTTTAGAGGATAGAGAGAGCCAAACGAGTTTGCCTAGGCAGGGAGTCAGCATGGAAGAACAGTTTTTGGTTATAACAGGAGGAACACCATCCGGTCCATACGCCTTCTTAGTATTAAGCCCAGAGAGGGCCAAGAGTACATCCTTAGAAGAGATTATGATATTAGGCATAAGTAAGTGAGAGGGGGGTGGAGAGGGAGGAATAGCACCGGAATCATCCAAGGTGGATTTTTTAGGGAAAGTTTGAACGAAGAGTTCGGCTTTGTCAGAGGAAGAGGTGACGGTGGTACCGTCAGAGTAGAAAAGAGGAGGAAAAGATGAAGTGAAATTGTTGGAGAAGTTTTTGACCAGATGCCAAAAAGCTTGGAAAGAGCTAGAGTTGGAAAGTTCAGAGCATTTGTTATTGATGAAAGAGTTTTTGGCGGGTCGAAGAGCAGATTTGGCTTAATTCCGGGCAGAGACATATATAGTACGGGCTTCTTGAGTTTGGAGGTGATGGTACCGTTTGAATGCTTCTTCCTTATTTCAAACAGCAGTAGAACAAGCATGAGTAAACTAAGATTTTTGTGAGCTAGCCTGAGGGAAAGAGAATGGGATGTATGCTTTCATGCCCGAAAGAATTACCTCAGTAATGCGCTCGGCACTCTCTGAGGGTCCCCGGCCATGGAAGCAAAAACAATTCCATGGGAAATCAAAGAAGTACTGCTGTAGAGCCCCCCAGTCGGCAGCGCCAAAGTGCCATGAGCACCCCCGGCTGGGTGGGTCAGAAGGCCGGACTGGAGAGACAGGACAGGTACCAGAGATATGGTTATGAATGAAGGAGTCCAACAGAGAGAGACGATTTACAGTATAAGCAGAAGGATTATAGGTTAAAATAAGTCAAGGATGTTGGGCCGATCTCCAGGGCGGTCCAGGATACGGGTGGGTTGCTGAACTAACTGCTCTAGGTCATTTAGGATAGAAATGATATAGGTTTGTTAAACCAGGTTGGTCAGTGACCATTGGTGGTGAACATTGAAATCACCTAAGATGGAGATTTCAGAGAAGGGAGAGATGGATAGAATGAGTTCCACTTTAGAAGTAAGATAGTCAAAGAATTTTGGATAGTCAGTAGAATTAGGGGAGAGATAAACAACCCATATATATTTACTGAGAGAGTGACATTATAGCTTATGCCAGATAGTTGATAATTCAGAAGAGCCAAAGTTGGGAACACGAGAGCAAGTAAGATTGTTGCGTACGTACACGCAACATCCAACTTTGGCTTTGAATTGAGGATAGAGATAGTAGAAGGATAAAAAGAAGGGTTTGCTGTCTGTTGCCTTAGACAAGTGAGTTTCGGTGTGGAAAAGTAAGTCAGGTTTGGTAGAAGAGAGATGGTGTTCCACAGATAAGAAGTTAGAGGAAATTCAGCGAACAATACAGAAATGGATAAATAGAGTAGAAGATAGAGGTCCAGGGCACTTTGAGGAGTTTGGACCAGGGCATAGACCAATGGGGGCATTTATGCCCCCCTCCCCCCCTTATGGGGACTTCGAGGCTGGGTGTATGGACGTCATCATATATTTTTGTTTTTCTTTATTGCAAATGTAGTGTATTGTGTACAGTGTTTGTAGTATAATGTATTGATAGGAGGAGAAGGTGTTTTGGAGGGCAGGGTAGGGTTGCCCTCAATATTGGTGAGGCACAGAGAGGATCAGCTAGGGAGGCCAGGTAGTGAAACAGGAGTTCCAGCTGTCCTTTTCAACCACCTCGCACTCCCCGGGAGTACCGCCCTGTTCGGGTGGTGCCTACAGCCTCCTCGTAGGTAAATGTATCTGTCTGTACAGTCTGTTTCAAACAGGGCAATAGTAAAATTTACATTACCTCAGTCACAATGATTGTTGCGACAGTAAACAGACCCAAATATTTCAATATTTGCTGTCTAATGATTCGAAGTTACAACTAGATATTTGATTACAATGACATCCAAGTTCAACAGGTAGAAACAGTAAGGATTATAAATGGCGTTGATTGAACGATTTTTAGATTGGAGAAGTATTATACAAAACACGTTTATTATTGTTATATACAGTACTGTATACACGACAAATTTCGATTATCTCTAGAATTCTCTTCACACTTAGTAGTAGCAGTAGAAGTAGTAGTAGTAGTAGTAGTAGTAATAGTAGCAGCAGTAGTTCGCCTGAGACCCACAGAGGGTTATTTTCGTTCAGTATCATATCTGAAGGTTGTTGGAGAAAGACTAATATAGGATCGGTGAAGTTGGAATCAGGATAGCATACCGGATTTTGTAGTTACTGTAAAGTGTTGTCAATCATGAGTTACTCTAGTTGCTAATCCTTGTTGCTTCATGTCTGAGGTGGTTAAGACGACCTCGCTACCTCCTGTCGTCCAGCCTTTCCCCCTCACTCACAAAATGTATTTAACCCACCCTTCATCCTTGTCAGATACCAGTCACCCCATAACACTCATTTGGTAAGCTTCAAGAGATATTACCTAAAGTCGTCTGGTTTGAATTAGAACGTATAAGTCAAATACGTATATACAAAGGCTTTGTCTCTCATACTCGAGCAATTGAAGTTACTGAAGTTACCCAAACCAGTAACAGAATAATGTAACACTGTCTGGTTTCTGTAGGAATATGCATGGTGCCACTTTTAGACATGCAAGGAGGTATTAATTAATTCATAGAAAATTAAAGTAATTGCACAGTATGTGAGTTAAGCCCTCCATCTATGTAAACCAAGACACATCCTGTATACACCACTTGACTCTATTATAATGAGTAGATTCGCTGCTCTTAAAGACATAATTAACACACTGAGAGCAAGAGTTGCCATGAGGTAAAAAATATGGTGATTATCTAAGCCAACTTATGTTCTTATGTTAACTTAGACATGTTATCACAGCCGGATGGAAGAGGTGGTGGTGGGGTAGGGAAGGAGGGAGGGGGGCTTGGGACATGAGTTCCGAGCCTACTAAACACCATTTGAAATATGAACACTGCACTTTTACATGAACAACCAGGACGTATTGCCACTACTCCGAGGTTCAAATCCCCACCGTGAGCTAGTATTGTTTCTGATACCATATTTTTCCATGCATGAAGTTATAACCCTAGCCTGAGAAAATTTTGTATCAGATTATGATTTTCAACTCTGCCTACTAGTTGGGTGTGGTTGCTACTTTGTTCCTGGTTATGACGATGAGAAGCCTCATTATGTATGTGTGTAGGGGAAAGATTAAGTTAAACCCATAGCATTATTATTCAATATTTATTTTACCATATCAAAGAGTAGTTAGATTACAAGGTTAGTAAACCTACACTATTTAATCTGATAGAGACGGAGTCAAATCCTTAGTTTTAACAATCTACTGTGTATTCCTTGACCAGATCAAGATGAAGTTCAACGCCGTTATCGTGTTGGGTGTTGTGGCTCTCCTTCCCTTCTGTCAAGCCATCATCCTGCTGACTACCGGTACAGCAGCGGCCACCACCACTGCCACCATCACCACCCTCGGCCTCACCATAGGGTCCGGAAGCGCTGCGGCGCTAGCGGGGGCCGGAGCTGTGGCAGTAGCGGGGGCTCTGGTGTTGGGGGGTTTGGCGTTAGCGGCGGCTGGTTCCAGAGGCAAGAAAGGGTAAGTTTTTAGTAAAGACTGAGTTTTTTATTAGTCAACCATTAGGCTATTTCCATCCACGTTATCACTCCAAAACTCAAGTGATGAGGCATACCACGCCTCTCTTCTGATCTATCAACTATTTCCGATTGGGGCAGATAAAATGTTGTTACTTTCAATGCCTCCAAGACCCAATTTCTCTTGCTATCTATACGTCGCAATCTTCCTTAAGACAATCACTTACTCTTCAACTGTACACATATCAACCATTTATATTCTTCAATATTCTTGATGTATCTTTTTCTTCTGACCTTTCTTGGAAATATCATATTTCCACACTTGCTAAACCAGTTTCCCAGAAGTTAGGTGTGCTTAGCCGTCTCTGTGGGTTCTTCACTCCTGCAAAGCTTCTTGCTCTGTACAGGGGCACTGTGGTTCCATGTATTGAGTATTGTTCGCATGTGTGGGGAGGTTCAACCAATACCGCACTTCTCAAAAGGGTATAGTTAAAAGCATTTTGTCTCATCAATTCACCTCCTATTACTAATTACCTACAATCACTCTCTACAACCCGCAATTTGGCATCTCTCTCACTTCAACACATTCCCACCCATAATCTGTCCAACACTCTCTAACACAAGAGTGGCCTATACTTCAAGCTTAATCAGTGCTGAAAATCATCAAACCAAACCTTATCTATGCTAGTCTAACCTTACTTAATTGGTTGAGATGTACTAATACTATGCAGTTGTAAGTAATGTACACCAAAATGGAAATTGAAACTGAATACCGTTCCTTCCTTTATGATATCTGTTGAACTGCTAGCCTAAATTTCAGATTCCAAAAGCGAAGCGTTGACTCCAACATGTGCATCCCATTGGAGGACCCTGAACTGTTCCTGACTTTGGCCGCTAACGCTGACCAGTTCGGATGTGGCCTCAGACTAGTGTGTGAACTCGTAGCCACCCCTGACCAGGATCTCAGCGGGGAGGAACATCTCATTCTTAACCTTTTTGGGTGAGTTACTCCATCAATGACGTATAATGGCTTTTGAGAGCCATATTCCGGTAATAAGGCAATATCTGGTTGTATGTAGACTATATGCATGTATGTATGTATGTATATTCTCAGGCTAATATCCCATAGCTGGGGGTGGCCGACTTGAGACAGAGACCAAACAGAAACAAAATATAAAGTTCCAATTCTTAGAGTTCGGGACCACTTTCGCGTTCCCTCGCCCCTTTTTCTGTCTCGTCTAGTAGGTGAGTTTTATCTGGGCGTGATAACCATATATTTGCAATACGCAAATGGCAATGTCCATACTAAACAAGCAGCGATATATTACTAATGCACAATAAAATATGCAAGCACATCATTAGCGCTCTTCCATGAAGGTATCACGCAATAAATAAATGTAAATGCTTAGGTCAAAGGCTGTTTGTCTGATGGAGTTAGGCTTCCCTAACCCTCATAGGAACTTGCATCCTACCGCTGCCACCAAGTGTTTGGCTGTGAATGGAATTAAACTAATATTGCACCAATTTTTATTAAGCTACAGTTGGTTGGTAGAAAGTCCATTAATTTTAAGATGAAGAGAATCCTCATTAACATTTTTTTCACCGACTTCAATAACTTTTGTTATCTTGTACTGCATTTCTCTATATTACTTAATGCAAAGATGTAGTTATTTTTCTTTAACATATACAGTATAGTAATATACTGCAAGTTAAAATTAAATGTTTATACATTTATCCATTTATTCCTATAATGATTTGCCTTTTTATTTCCCCAGGCGCAAGGTAAAGCCTGTGATCTTCTCCGAAATGAAGAGTTCCAAGTCCAGTTTCCAGTACGCTGCTCTGGTGGGGTCCCAGGCCAAGAGTGTGGCCGAGTGTGCTCAGGTGTTCGACCAGTGTCCCTTCGACCGTATCACCATCATGAGTGCTTTCAACCAAACTAGATACCAATAGATACCCTAGAATGCTATAGGTAGCATAGTATAGAATCATATATTTTAACTTATTATCTACTTTAGCCAGTACAAAAGATTATTTTATCGTATTTACATTATTCCAGCGGTGTCTGTCCAACCGCAGTAGGAGACCTGCTGTGTATAGTACAACCTACCTTGTTTTCAACAAATTTTAACGTCACCTTACTTTACGAGAACTAAAGCTAATTTGCACATTGGTTTATTTATAAATGTACTGGTCGGAGGCCCATTTTTTGTATAATGGAAGCACTCTCTCACTAGCCGAGAAAAGATCAACACCTGCATGGGGTGAAGTGTCTTACAATCGCCAAGCTAATGATGTGTAGCATCTCAAAATCTCCAAACAAAGGAAGTGAAAATGGGTGGATTCCAAAAGATCCCCCTCGCACCAGGCTTTAGCTTTGCTCCCATTATCTACGTCATCTCAAGATGTAAACACACTCAGGGCATGATGTTAATGTTCCTTAGTATTCGTGTTCCTCAAGGTAGTCTATTTGTTTTGGGGTTTGTTATTTTTTCAAATGCATTTATATATATAATGACTTGTTTTGTAATATACTGTATTGTCTACAGTTGCCGAGAAAAACTCACTTAATGTGAGATCTGTATAATATCAAATAAATACAGAATATCAGCGTATATATATAATTATTAGCCTAAAATATTTACTAACCACTTAGACAAGATCGGGCCGGTGACGGCGGTGGTGGACTCATCACCCTGGTAAAAAAAAAATCTGATACCAGTGTAAATACACCATCCCTCCTCCCCCCACACGACAATACCACATAAATACAATCAATTATATACGCACTGGCAACAAATCACACATAACAGTCACATATACATACATCCCACCCAAACGTACCCCACAGTACCTAACCACTACACCCCACAAATACAACACATCACAAACATCCGCCAACATCATCCAGGGTGGTGACTTCAACACCAAGTCGTTGGCCTTGCACGTCAACATTCCAGACACAGGCAGAGGGCTGGTGCTAAAGAACCAAACGTGTAACCTTTCTAACCTAAATAAGATTGATCAGCATACCCATATTTCCCACCAAGCCCTCTACCTCCCTTCATCACCAGATATCACCTTTTGCTCTCACAACCTTCCCCTTACGACATCCTGGAGGGTGGTTAAAACCTTAAGTTCTCACCACCTCCCGATCTTCATCACCACCAAAAACAAAATCACCCCAGCTGGCCACAGACACACATACACTTATTCTTAACCCCTACTGTACCGGAGGATACAGTAATAAAAGTCCCCCCCCCCTCCCCCCCAATCCCAAACAATGTGGCCAAAATGGCAAGATAGAACAACCTCCCACCTCAAAAGATGAAGGAATACTGGCTCTCCCAGCCTGCAGAGGGTTGGATATAAGCTGGGAAGTGTTGCCATATCGAGAGCAGTGTTCAAACGGTCGTGGTACCAGGCACTGCCTGATACTGGCAGTTACAAGGAAAGTACATTACTGACGGCTCCCTGCCGTCGCTGGGACTGGGGAATGACTTATCTACTGACGGCTCCCTGCAATCGCTGGTATTGCACGGGTTAAGGAGCCAACTGGGAAGCTATCACAACTGAGACAGAACAGTGCCTCAAAACTCCAAATAGAACACCTATTACAAGCATCAACGACGCCGTACACACCTTCAACATAATTATTCAAAACGAAGACAAATACAGGGTGTCCATAAAGTCTCTTTACAGTTTAAAATATTTATTACAAAAGCAAATGAACAAACAAATATGTGGAAATTATTACAAAATGAGGAGTAGATATTGAATTTTGTTTTGCCTCATTTAGTACACCTCTACATGGGCACCATTAGTTGCACGAAGCACATCAAGACGGTACTCGATTTCTTGCCATGTTCTCTGTGGCATAGCCTCACCAATGGTCGCAATGGCATCAGTGATCTTTTGCTTTAGGTCAGTGATGTCCCGTATCTCTGTTCGATACACGATATCTTTAACATAACCCCATAGAAAGAAGCCCAGGGGAGTGATATCTGGTGAACGAGGTGGCCAGGGAATCGGGCCATCCCTTCCAATCCACCGGTCTGTGAAAGTTTGATTAGGAACTCACGAACACGCAGTCCCCAATGTGGTGGTGCACCATCTTGCTGATAAATGATGGTTGGTTGAAGGTCATCTAGTTGTGGTGCCACATATTCAGTCAAAAGGTCAAGGTAAACATTTGCAGTAATTGTTTTCTCGTGGAAGAAAAATGGACCAAGGGTTGAGTTGTACATAGTTGAAGAATAGTTGATAGTCTTGTGGAAGATTGTGATGGAGAGTTAAAGGGAGAAACTGGGTCTTGGAGGCGTTGATAGTAACAAGATTTTCTCTGCCCCAATCAGAAGTAATTGAAAGATTAGAAGGTAGACATTCTATGGCCTCGCCATGTTTGATTAGGATTGCTTTCAGGCTGGGTTGATGTGAAAAACTAGTTGTAAGGTAGAGTCATCAGCGTATGAGTGGCTAGGACTAGAGGTACAGTTGAAGAGATCATTAATAAATAAAAGAAAGATAATTGGAGATAGGAAAGAACCCTGAGGAACACCAGAGTTGATTTCTTGAGGAAGTGAGCGATGGCCATTCACAACTGCAGCTATGGAGTGGTCTGAAAGGAAATTAGAGACAAAGGCACAGATAGAGGGATAGAAACCGAAGGAGGGTAGTTTGGGAATTAAAGACTTGTGCCAGACTCTATTAAAGGTTTTCGATATGTCTAGAGCAAGGGTCTCACTGAATTGCCGGAAAAAGGATGACCAAGAGTTAGTAAGATAAGCAAGAAGATCACCAGTAGAGCGGCCCTTCACCCACAGAGCACCGGCTGATTTATAATAAATGTATGAGGGACCAGCCACTTCTCAATTTTTTTTTGTAAACACATGGGATGGGTTAGTAATGAAGGAAAATTAACATAAAACCGCTCACCTAGGTCATTTGGGGGTCCTGGGCGGCGGGGGAAAGTCATAATTAACAAGGGGTGATGGGTAGGCAAAATACTGAAAAATCACTCCCGCGTGCTCCCAAACGCACGTGGCTGGCTGGCCTTGGGGGGTTGCCAACCATCGGTATTGTTCCGTGGGATCCTAAAGCAGTTCCCACACAAATCTTGAGTTAAGAACAGTTTCAAAAACTTTAGAGATGCCAGAAATGTGAGCAATTGGACGATAGTTGGAGGGTTGAGAGCGGTCACCTTTCTTTGGGACAGGTTGAATAAGAGCAAACTTCCAGCATGAAGGAAAGATGTTTAGAGGATAGAGAGAGCCAAACGAGTTTGCCTAGGCAGGGAGTCAGCATGGAAGAACAGTTTTTACAGGAGGAACACCATCCGGTCCATACGCCTTCTTAGTATTAAGCCCAGAGAGGGCCAAGAGTACATCCTTAGAAGAGATTATGATATTAGGCATAAGTAAGTGAGAGGGGGGTGGAGAGGGAGGAATAGCACCGGAATCATCCAAGGTGGATTTTTTAGGGAAAGTTTGAAAGAAGAGTTCGGCTTTGTCAGAGGAAGAGGTGACGGTGGTACCGTCAGAGTAGAAAAGAGGAGGAAAAGATGAAGTGAAATTGTTGGAGAAGTTTTTGACCAGATGCCAAAAAGCTTGGAAAGAGCTAGAGTTGGAAAGTTCAGAGCATTTGTTATTGATGAAAGAGATTTTGGCGGGTCGAAGAGCAGATTTGGCTTAATTCCGGGCAGTTACATATATAGTACGGGCTTCTTGAGTTTGGAGGTGATGGTACCGTTTGAATGCTTCCTCCTTATTTCAAACAGCAGTAGAACAAGCATGAGTAAACCAAGATTTTTGTGAGCTATCCTGAGGGAAAGAGAATGGGATGTATGCTTTCATGCCCGAAAGAATTACCTCAGTAATGCGCTCGGCACTCTCCGAGGGTCCCCGGCCATGGAAGCAAAAACAATTCCATGGGAAATCAAAGAAGTACTGCCGTAGAGCCCCCCCAGTCGGCAGCGCCAAAGTGCCATGAGCATCCCCGGCTGGGTGGGTCAGAAGGCCGGACTGGAGAGACAGGATAGGTACCAGAGATATGGTTATGATTGAAGGAGTCCAACAGAGAGAGACGATTTACAGTATAAGCAGAAGGATTATAGGTTAAAATAAGTCAAGGATGTTGGGCCGATCTCCAGGGCGGTCCAGGATACGGGTGGGTTGCTGAACTAACTGCTCTAGGTCATTTAGGATAGAAATGATATAGGTTTGTTAAACCAGGTTGGTCAGTGACCATTGGTGGTGAACATTGAAATCACCTAAGATGGAGATTTCAGAGAAGGGAGAGATGGATAGAATGAGTTCCACTTTAGAAGTAAGATAGTCAAAGAATTTTGGATAGTCAGTAGAATTAGGAGAGAGATAAACAACACATATATATTTACTGAGAGAGTGACATTATAGCTTATACCAGATAGTTGATAATTCAGAAGAGTCAAAGTTGGGAACACGAGAGCAAGTAAGATTGTTGCGTACGTACACGCAACATCCAACTTTGGCTTTGAATTGAGGATAGAGATAGTAGAAGGATAAAAAGAAGGGTTTGCTGTCTGTTGCCTTAGACAAGTGAGTTTCGGTGTGGAAAAGTAAGTCAGGTTTGGTAGAAGAGAGATGGTGTTCCACAGATAAGAAGTTAGAGGAAAGGCAGCGAATAATACAAAAATGGATAAATAGAGTAGAAGGTAGAGGTCCAGGGCACTTTGAGGAGTTTGGACCAGGGCACAGACCAATGGGGGCATTTATGCCCCCCTCCCTCCCTTATGGGGACTTCGAGGCTGGGTGTATGGACGTCATCATATATTTTTGTTTTTCTTTATTGCAAATGTAGTGTATTGTGTACAGTGTTTGTAGTATAATGTATTGATAGGAGGAGAAGGCGTTTTGGGGTTGCCCTCAATATTGGTGAGGCACAGAGAGGATCAGCTAGGGAGGCCAGGTAGTGAAACAGGAGTTCCAGCTGTCCTTTTCAACCACCTCGCACTCTCCGGGAGTACCGACCTGTTTGGGTGGTGCCTACAGCCTCCTCGTAGGTAAATGTATCTGTCTGTACCGTCTATTTCAAACAGGGTAATAGTAAAATTTACATTACCTCAGTCACAATGATTGTTTGCGACAGTAAACAGACCCAAATATTTCAATATTTGCGGTCTAATGATTCGAAGTTACAACTAGATATTTGATTAACAACGCCATACAAGTTCAACAGGTAGAAACAGTAAGGATTATATATGGCGTTGATTGAACGATTTTTAGATTGGAGAAGTATTAGAAGTGAAGCATGGACGTTGGTTGAGAGACTCAGACCAAGAGTGAGAGCAGTGGAAATGAATTACTTAAGGAGTGCGTGCGGAGTTACATGGAGGGATAGACAGACTAATGAGGAAGTAAGAAGGAGGTGTGGTGTGGAGGTAGATGTGCTGGAAAGTGTGAAAAGGAACAACTTGAGATGGTTCGGCCATATGGAACGTATGGAAAGCGAGAGAATGACTAAGAGGGTGTACGAGAGCGAGGTGGAGGGACAGAGGGGGAGAGGTAGACCGAATATGAGGTGGAAGGATGGAGTGAGGAAGTACATGAACGAAGGCGGTGCTGGTTGGGGGGAGGGGCGTCGACTGACTGGGGACAGAGGTGCATGGGGGCGGTTCGTTCGTGGCCACCCCTTCGGGGATCACGGCGTCAGGCAATAGATAGATAGATAGATAGAAGTATTATACAGAACACATTTATTATTATTAATCAACACACTGAGAACTAGAGTTGCTGGTGATGGGCTGGTCTATCAGAGTGAGAACTGAGCGATCTCTGCCATACCCATAGCTTACTCTGACTGTTCCTTTTACTTATATATTTTCTAGATCTCAAGTGACGGCGTCTCTTCCGTGGATTGACCTCCCAATCTATCAAGATTGGAAGCCAAAGCGTCACATTTTTCCTTTGCCCCTCAACTTTCTCTTCATAATTGCTGATGGGCACAGGGCCCTGAGTGGTGCTTTGGTTTCCTGGGCGTTTCTGCACCCTCCTCAGCTCCCCGCCATGGAGTGGCTTCGGTCACCCAGGCTTTATTGTGGTCGGCATGGAGGGTTCTGTGGGGGCGCTCGGTTATGGCCTTGGCCTTGTTCGGGGCCTTGGGGCTGTTCAGCCAGGCAGCTTGGGGAACAACAACAACAACAACAACAAATTTATTATTGTTATATACTATAGACACGACAAATTTCTATTATCTCTAGAATTCTCTTCGCACTTAGTAGTAAGAGTAGTAGTAGTAGTAGTAGTAGTAGTAGTTATAGTAGCAGCAGTAGTTCGCCTGAGACCCACAGAGGGTTATTTTCGTTCAGTATCATATCTGAAGGTTGTTGGAGAAAGACTAATATAGGATCGGTGAAGTTGAAATCAGGATAGCATACCGGATTTTGTAGTTACTGTAAAGTGTTGTCAATCATGAGTTACTCTAGTTGCTAATCCTTGTTGCTTCATGTCTGTGAGGTGGTTAAGACGACCTCGCTACCTCCTGTCGTCCAGCCTTTCCCCCTCACTCACAAAATGTATTTAACCCACCCTTCATCCTTGTCAGATACCAGTCACCCCATAACACTCATTTGGTAAGCTTCAAGAAATATCACCTAAAGTTGTCTGGTTTGAATTAGAACGTATAAGTCATCACACAAGTTACAAAGGCTTAGACTTATACTCGTGGTACTGAAGGTACTGAAGTTACCCAAACCAGTAACAGAGTAATGTAACACTGTCTGTTTTCTGTAGGAATATACATGGTGCCACTTTTAGACATGCAAGGAGGTATTAATTAATTTATAGAAAATTAAAGTAAATGCACAGTATGTGAGTTAAGCCCTTCATATATGTAAAACATGACATTCTGTCTGTATACACCCCTTGACTATTATAATGAGTAGATTCACTGCTCTTAAAGACATAATCAACACACTGAGAACTAGAGTTGCCATGAGGTAAAAGTATGTGATGATCTAAGCCCACTTATGTTCTTATGTTAACTTAGACATGTTATCACAGCCGGATGGAGGAGGTGGTGGTGGGGTAGGGAAGGAGGGAGGGGGGGATTGGGAGAGGAGTTCAGAGCCTACTAGATACCATTTGAAATATGAACACTGTACTTTTACATGAACAACCAGGACGTATTGCCACTACTCCGAGGTTCAAATCCCCACCGTGAGCTAGTATTGTTTTCTGATACCATATTTTTCCATGCATGAAGTTATAACCCTAGCCTGAGAAAATGTTGTATCAGATTATGATTTTCAACTCTGCCTACTTGTTGGGTGTGGTTGCTACTTTGTTCCTGGTTATGACGATGAGAAGCCTCATTATGTATGTGTGTAGGGGATAGATTAAGTTAAACCCATAGCATTATTATTCAATATTTATTTTATCATATCAAAGAGTAGTTAGATTACAAGGTTAGTAAACCTACACAATTTTATCTGATAGAGACGGAGTCAAATCCTTAGTTTTAACAATCTACTGTGTATTCCTTGACCAGATCAAGATGAAGTTCAACGCTGTTATCGTGTTGGGTGTTGTGGCTCTCCTTCCCTTCTGTCAAGCCATCATCCTGCTGACTACTGGTACAGCAGTGGCCACCACCGCCACCATCACCGCCCTCGGCCTCACCATCGGGTCCGGGAGCGCTGCGGCGCTAGCGGGGGCCGGAGCTGTGGCAGTAGCGGGGGCTCTGGTGTTGGGGGGTTTGGCGTTAGCGGCGGCTGGTTCCAGAGGCAAGAAAGGGTAAGTTTTTAGTAAAGACTGAGTTTTTTATTAGTCAACCATTAGGCTATTTCCACCCACGTTATCACTCCAAAATTCAAGTGATGAGGCCATACCACGCTTATCTTCTGATCTATCAACTATTTCCAATTGGGGCAGATCAAATTTTGTTACTTTCAATGCCTCCAAGATCCAATTTCTCTTGCTATCTATATGTCGCAATCTTCCTTAAGACAATCACTTACTCTTCAACTGTACACATATCAACCCTTTATATTCTTCAATATTCTTGATGTATCTTTTTCTTCTGACCTTTCTTGGAAATATCATATTTCCACACTTGCTAAAACAGCTTCCCAGAAGTTAGGTGTGCTTAGCCGTCTCTGTGGGTTCTTCACTCCTGCAAAGCTTCTTGCTCTGTACAGGGGCACTGTGGTTCCATGTATTGAGTATTGTTCGCATGTGTGGGGAGGTTCAAGCAATACCGCACTTCTCAAAAGGGTATAGTTAAAAGCATTTTGTCTCATCAATTCACCTCCTATTACTAATTACCTACAATCACTCTCTACAACCCGCAATTTGGCATCTCTCTCACTTCAACACATTCCCACTCATAATCTGTCCAACACTCTCTAACACAAGAGTGGCCTATACTTCAAGCTTAATCAGTGCTGAGAATCATCAAACCAAACCTTATCTATGCTAGTCTAACCTTACTTAATTGGTTGAGATGTACTATGCAGTTGTAAGTAATGTACACCAAAATGGAAATTGAAACTGAATACCGTTCCTTCCTTTATGATATCTGTTGAACTGCTAGCCTAAATTTCAGATTCCAAAAGCGAAGCGTTGACTCCAACATGTGCATCCCATTGGAGGACCCTGAACTGTTCCTGACTTTGGCCGCTAACGCTGACCAGTTCGGGTGCGGCCTCAGACTAGTGTGTGAACTCGTAGCCACCCCTGACCAGGATCTCAGCGGGGAGGAACATCTCATTCTTAACCTGTTTGGGTGAGTTACTCCATCAATGACGTATAATGGCTTTTGAGAGCCATATTCCGGTAATAAGGCAATATCTGGTTGTATGTAGACTATATGCATGTATGTATGTATGTATATTCTCAGGCTAATATCCCATAGCTGGGGGTGGCCGACTTGAGACAGAGACCAAAACAGAAACAAAATATAAAGTTCCAATTCTTAGATTTTGGGACCACTTTCGCGTTCCCTTGCCCCTTTTTCTGTCTCGTCTAGTAGGTGAGTTTTATCTGGGCGTGAAACCATATATTTGCAATACGCAAATGGCAATGTC
Organism: Paralithodes platypus; assembly: GCA_032716605.1. Lineage (NCBI taxonomy): Eukaryota > Metazoa > Arthropoda > Malacostraca > Decapoda > Lithodidae > Paralithodes > Paralithodes platypus. Next base: position 17,933,432 of record CM064526.1, read on the forward strand.
CATACTAAACAAGCAGCGATATATTACTAATGCACAATAAAATATGCAAGCACATCATTAGCGCTCTTCCATGAAGGTATCACGCAATAAATAAATGTAAATGTTTAGGTCAAAGGCTGTTTGTCTTACGGAGTTAGGCTTCCCTAACCCTCATAGGAACTTGCATCCTACCGCTGCCACCAAGTGTTTGACTGTGAACGGAATTAAACTAATATTGCACCAATTTTTATTAAGCTACAGCTGGTTAGTAGAAAGTCCATTAATTTTAAGATGAAGAGAATCCTCATTAACATTTTTTTCACCGACTTCAATAACTTTTGTTATCTTGTACTGCATTTCTCTATATTACTTATTGCAAAGAGGTAGTTATTTTTCTTTAACATATATAGTAATATACTGCAAGTTAAAATTAAATGTTTATACATTTATCCATTTATTCCTATAATGATTTGCCTTTTTATTTCCCCAGGCGCAAGGTAAAACCTGTGATCTTCTCCGAAATGAAGAGTTCCAAGTCCAGTTTCCAGTACGCTGCTCTGGTGGGGTCCCAGGCCAAGAGTGTGGCCGAGTGTGCTCAGGTGTTCGACCAGTGTCCCTTCGACCGTATCACCATCATGAGTGCTTTCAACCAAACTAGATCACAATAGATACCCTAGAATGCTATAGGTAGCATAGTATAGAATCATATATTTTAACTTATTATCTACTTTAGCCAGTACAAAAGATTATTTTATCGTATTTACATTATTCCAGCGGTGTCTGTCCAACCGCAGTAGGAGACCTGCTGTGTATAGTACAACCTACCTTGTTTTCAACAAATTTTAACGTCACCTTACTTTACGAGAACTAAAGCTAATTTGCACATTGGTTTATTTATAAATGTACTGGTCGGAGGCCCATTTTTTGTATAATGGAAGCACTCTCTCACTAGCCGAGAAAAGATCAACACCTGCATGGGGTGAAGCGTCTTACAATCGCCAAGCTAATGATGTGTAGCATCTCAAAATCTCCAAACAAAGGAAGTGAAAATGGGTGGATTCCAAAAGATCCCCCTCGCACCAGACTTTAGCTTTGCTCCCATTATCTACGTCATCTCAAGATGTAAACACACTCAGGGCATGATGTTAATGTTCCTTAGTATTCGTGTTCCTCAAGGTAGTCTATTTGTTTTGGGGTTTGTTATTTTTTCAAATGCATTTATATATATAATGACTTGTTTTGTAATATACTGTATTGTCTACAGTTGCCGAGAAAAACTCACTTAATGTGAGATCTATATAATATCAAATAAATACGGAATATCAGCGTATATATATAATTATTAGCCTAAAATATTTACTAACCACTTAGACAAGATCGGGCCGTTGACGGCGGTGGTAGACTCATCACCCTGGTAAAAAAAAAAAAAAATCGGATACCAGTTTAAATACACCATCCCTCCTCCCCCCACACGACAATACTACATAAATACAATCAATTATATACGCACTGGCAACAAATCACACATAAAAGTCACATATACATACATCCCACCCAAACGTACCCCACAGTACCTAACCACTACACCCCACAAATACAACACATCACAAACATCCGCCAACATCATCCAGGGTGGTGACTTCAACACCAAGTCGTTGGCCTTGCACGTCAACATTCCAGACACAGGCAGAGGGCTGGTGCTAAAGAACCAAACGTGGAACCTTTCTAACCTAAATAAGATTGATCAACATACCCATATTTCCCACCAAGCCCTCTACCTCCCTTCATCACCAGATATCACCTTTTGCTCTCACAACCTCCCGCCTCCGACATCCTGGAGGGTGGTCAAAACCTTAAGTTCTCACCACCTCCCGATCTTCATCACCACCAAAAACATAACCACCCCAGCTGGCCACAGACACACATACACTTATTCTTAACCCCTACTGTACCGGAGGATACAGTAATAAAAGTCCCCCCCCCTCCCCCACAGTCCCAAACAATGTGGCCAAAATGGCAAGATAGAACAACCTCCCACCTCAAAAGATGAAGGAATACTGGCTCTCCCAGCCTGCAGAGGGTTGGATATAAGCTGGGAAGTGTTGCCATATCGAGAGCATTGTTCAAACGGTCGTGGTACCAGGCACTGCCTGATACTGGCAGTTACAAGGAAAGTACATTACTGACGGCTCCCTGCCGTCGCTGGGACTGGGGAATGACTTATCTACTGACGGCTCCCTGCAATCGCTGGTATTGCACGGGTTAAGGAGCCAACTGGGAAGCTATCACAACTGAGACAGAACAGTGCCTCAAAACTCCAAATAGAACACCTATTACAAGCATCAACGACGCCGTACACACCTTCAACATAATTATTCAAAACGAAGACAAATACAGGGTGTCCATAAAGTCTCTTCACAGTTTAAAATATTTATTACAAAAGCAAATGAACAGACAAATATGTGGAAATTATTACAAAATGAGGAGTAGATATTGATTTTTTTTTTGCCTCATTTAGTACACCTCTACATGGGCACCATTAGTTGCACGAAGCACATCAAGACGGTACTCGATTTCTTGCCATGTTCGCTGTGGCATAGCCTCACCAATGGTCGCAATGGCATCAGTGATCTTTTGCTTTAGGTCAGTGATGTCCCGTATCTCTGTTCGATACACGATATCTTTAACATAACCCCATAGAAAGAAGCCCAGGGGAGTGATATCTGGTGAACGAGGTGGCCAGGGAATCGGACCATCCCTTCCAATCCACCGGTCTGTGAAAGTTTGATTTAGGAACTCACGAACACGCAGTCCCCAATGTGGTGGTGCACCATCTTGTTGATAAATGATGGTTGGTTGAAGGTCATCTAGTTGTGGTGCCATATATTCAGTCAAAAGGTCAAGGTAAACATTTGCAGTAATTGTTTTCTCGTGGAAGAAAAATGGACCAATGGACAAATGCAATGTTATTAAAAACTTTGATAACCACCGAGTACATACAACAAATCTGATTAAAATATCTCATCAATTGCCTTGGTAATAATTTTTTTAAATTGTAAAGAGACTTTATGGACACCCTGGTACAGTATATCTATTATAGTATAAAACATATATATATATATATATAATTGTTTTCTATGTTTATGGAGGAGAAAAAAGGCAGGTTGCCTATAACGAATGTCGCCCATAAAGTTAATGGAGTGACAGAGCCAAATTCAAGGGACGTTGGAGTCAAAATTCCAGGACACACTAAGTTTAAAGCAATCTAAGTCATAGGATGAAGGAAAAATTGATTGAGGGAGAGAGTTCCACAGTTCACTTGTTGAGTAGAAGAAAGACTGAGAATATTTGCCAATTCTTGGGTTGGAGAGCTGGACAGAATAGGAGTGGGACTGTGTTGAAAGTCGGGTGCCTCACACTCGCTGCAAAGGAATGGATATATACTGAGAGAGCTCTGAAGAACACTGATTTGTAATAGCGACAGAAGAGCGAGAGAGATGCAGCATTGCGGCGTGTAGAAAGAGATTGTAGGGAACTAGTAAGAGAAGGCGAGTTGATGAGGCAAAATGCTTTTAATTCTGATCATTCGAGAAGTGCGGTATGGGTGGAGCCTCCTCACACATGCGAACAATACTCAGAGATTGTTGAGCACACCTAACTTTTGGGAAGCTGTTTTTAGCAAGAGTGGTAATATGATCTTTAAAAAAAAAAATAAGATGAAAAAGATACACCTAGAATGTTGAGAGAAGATGAAGGGTTGAGTTGTAGATAGTTGAAGAATAGTTGATAGTCTTGTGGAAGATTGTGATGGAGAGTTAAAGGGAGAAACTGGGTCTTGGAGGCGTTGAAAGTAACAAGATTTTCTCTGCCCCAATCAGAAGTAATTGAAAGATTAGAAGGTCGACATTCTATGGCCTCGCCATGTTTGATTAGGATTGCTTTCAGGCTGGGTTGATGTGAAAAACTAGTTGTAAGGTAGAGTCATCAGCGTATGAGTGGATAGGACTAGAGGTACAGTTGAAGAGATCATTAATAAATAAAAGAAAGATAATTGGAGATAGGAAAGAACCCTGAGGAACACCAGAGTTGATTTCTTGAGGAAGTGAGCGATGGCCATTCACAACTGCAGCTATGGAGTGGTCTGAAAGGAAATTAGAGACAAAGGCACAGATAGAGGGATAGAAACCGAAGGAGGGTAGTTTGGAAATTAAAGGCTTGTGCCAGACTCTATTAAAGGTTTTCGATATGTCTAGAGCAAGGGTCTCACTGAATTGCCGGAAAAAGGATGACCAAGAGTTAGTAAGATAAGCAAGAAGATCACCAGTAGAGCGGCCCTTCACCCACAGAGCACCGGCTGATTTATAATAAATGTATGAGGGACCAGCCACTTCTCAATTTTTTTTTGTAAACACATGGGATGGGTTAGTAATGAAGGAAAATTAACATAAAACCGCTCACCTATGTCATTTGGGGGTCCTGGGCGGCGGGGGAAAGTCATAATTAACAATGGGTGATGGGTAGGCAAAATACTGAAAAATCACTCCCGCGTGCTCCCAAACGCACGTGGCTGGCTGGCCTTGGGGTGTTGCCAACCATCGGTATTGTTCCGTGGGATCCTAAAGCAGTTCCCACACAAATCTTGAGTTAAGAACAGTTTCAAAAACTTTAGAGATGCCAGAAATGTGAGCAATTGGACGATAGTTGGAGGGTTGAGAGCGGTCACCTTTCTTTGGGACAGGTTGAGTAAGAGCAAACTTCCAGCATGAAGGAAAGACGTTTAGAGGATAGAGAGAGCCAAACGAGTTTGCCTAGGCAGGGAGTCAGCATGGAAGAACAGTTTTTGGTTATAACAGGAGGAACACCATCCGGTCCATACGCCTTCTTAGTATTAAGCCCAGAGAGGGCCAAGAGTACATCCTTAGAAGAGATTATGATATTAGGCATAAGTAAGTGAGAGGGGGGTGGAGAGGGAGGAATAGCACCGGAATCATCCAAGGTGGATTTTTTAGGGAAAGTTTGAACGAAGAGTTCGGCTTTGTCAGAGGAAGAGGTGACGGTGGTACCGTCAGAGTAGAAAAGAGGAGGAAAAGATGAAGTGAAATTGTTGGAGAAGTTTTTGACTAGATGCCAAAAGGCTTGGAAAGAGCTAGAGTTGGAAAGTTCAGAGCATTTGTTATTGATGAAAGAGTTTTTGGCGGGTCGAAGAGCAGATTTGGCTTAATTCCGGGCAGAGACATATATAGTACGGGCTTCTTGAGTTTGGAGGTGACGGTACCGTTTGAATGCTTCCTCCTTATTTCAAACAGCAGTAGAACAAGCATGAGTAAACCAAGATTTTTGTGAGCTAGCCTGAGGGAAAGAGAATGGGATGTATGCTTTCATGCCCGAAAGAATTACCTCAGTAATGCGCTCGGCACTCTCTGAGGGTCCCCGGCCATGAAAGCAAAAACAATTCCATGGGAAATCAAAGAAGTACTGCCGTAGAGCCCCCCAGTCGGCAGCGCCAAAGTGCCATGAACACCCCCGGCTGGGTGGGTCAGAAGGCCGGACTGGCGAGACAGGACAGGTACCAGATATATGGTTATGATTGAAGGAGTCCAACAGAGAGAGAAGATTTACAGTATAAGCAGAAGGATTATAGGTTAAAATAAGTCAAGGATGTTGGGCCGATCTCCAGGGCGGTCCAGGATACAGGTGGGTTGCTGAACTAACTGCTCTAGGTCATTTAGGATAGAAACGATATAGGTTTGTTAAACCAGGTTGGTCAGTGAACATTGGTGGTGAACATTAAAATCACCTAAGATGGAGATTTCAGAGAAGGGAGAGATGGATAGAATGTGTTCCACTTTAGAAGTAAGATAGTCAAAGAATTTTGGATAGTCAGTAGAATTAGGGGATAATAAAACTACACATATATTTAGTGAGAAAGTGACAATATAGCTTATGCCAGATAGTTGATAATTCAGAAGAGTCAAAATTGGGAACACGAGAGCAAGTAAGATTGTTGCTTACGTACACGCAATATCCACCTTTGGCTTTGAATTGAGGATAGAGATAGTAGAAGGATAAAAAGAAGGGTTTGCTGGCTGTTGCCTTAGACAAGTGAGTTTCGGTGTGGAAAAGTAAGTCAGGTTTGGTAGAAGAGCGATGGTGTTCCACAGATATGAAGTTAGAGGAAAGGCAGCGATTAATACAGAAATTGATAAATAGAGTAGAAGGTAGAGGTCCAGGGCACTTTGAGGAGTTTGGACCAGGGGACAGACCGATGGGGGAATTTAGAGTCCCCCCCCCCCCATACACTCATGGAGACTTCGAGGCTGGGTGTATTGACGTCATCATATATATATATATATATATATATATATATATATACAGTAAATATATTGCCTTTATTGCAAAGGTATTATAGTGTGTAAAGTGTTTGTAGTATGTATTGATAGTAGGAGGTGTGTTGGAGGGCAGCTGAGGTTGCCATCAATATTGGTGAGGCACAGAGAGGATCAGCTAGGGAGGCCAGGTGGTGAAACAGGAGTTCCAGCTGTCCTTTTCAACCACTTAGCACTCCCCGGGAGTACCGCCCTGTTCGGGTGGTGCCTACAGCCTCCTCGTAGGTAAATGTATCTGTCTGTACAGTCTGTTTCAAACAGGGCAATAGTAAAATTTACATTACCTCAGTCACAATGATTGTTGCGACAGTAAACAGACCCAAATATTAAAATATTTGCTGTCTAATGATTCGAAGTTAAAACCAGATATTTGATTAACAACGCGATCCAAGTTCAACAGGTAGAAACAGTAAGTATTATAAATGGCGTTGGTTGAACGATTTTTAGATTGGAGAAGAATTATACAAAACATGTTTATTATTGTTATACACTGTAGACACGACAAATTTAGATTATCTTAAGAATTCTCTTCACACTTAGTAGTAGAAGTAGTAGTAGTAGTAGTAGTAGTAGTAGAAGTAGAAGTAGTAGTAGTAGTAGTAGCAGTAGCAGCAGCAGCAGGAGTTCGCCTGAGACCCACAGAGGGTTATTTTCGTTCAGTATCATATCTGAAGGTTGTTGGAGAAAGACTAATATAGGATCGGTAAATTTGGAATCAGGATAGCATACCGGATTTTGTAGTTACTGTAAAGTGTTGTCTATCATGAGTTACTCTAGTTGCTAACCCTTGTTGCTTCATGTCTGTGAGGTGGTTAAGACGTGGTTAAGACGACCTCGCTACCTCCTGTCGTCCAGCCTTTCCCCCTCACTCACAAAATGTATTTAACCCACCCTTCATCCTTGTCAGATACCAGTCACCCCATAACACTCATTTGGTAAGCTTCAAGAAATATCACCTAAAGTCGTCTGGTTTGAATTAGACTAGTTACAAAGGCTTTGTCTCTCATACTCGAGCAACTGAAGTTACTGAAGTTACCCAAACCAGTAACAGAGTAATGTAACACTGTCTGTTTTCTGTAGGAATATACATGGTGCCACTTTTAGACATGCAACGAGGTATTTATTAATTTATAGAAAAGTAAAGTAATTGCACAGTATGTGAGTTAAGCCCTTCATCTATGTAAAACATGACACATCCTGTATACACCACTTGACTATTATAAGGAGTAGATTTACTGCTCTTAAAGACATAATCAACACACTGAGAACTAGAGTTGCCATGAGGTAAAAGTATGGTGATTATCTAAGCCAACTTAGACATGTTATCACAGCCGGATGGAGGAGGTGGTGGTGGGGTAGGAAAGGAGGGGGCTGGGAGATGAGTTCAGAGCCTACTAGACAACATTGGGAATGTAAAAACTGCACTTTTACATGAACAACCAGGACGTATTGCCACTACTCCGAGGTTTAAATCCCCACCGTGAGCTAGTATTGTTTCTGATACCGTATTTTTCCATGCACTAAGTTATAGCCCTAGCCTGAGAAAATGTTTGTGTCAGGTAAAGATTTTCAACTCCACCTACTTGTTGGGTGTGGTTGCTACTTTGCTCCTGATTATGACGATGAGAAACCTCATAATATGTGCTTGTTGGGGAAAGATTAAGTTAAACCTTGAGCATTATTATTCAATATTTATTTTACCATATCAAAGAGTAGTTAGATTACAAGGTTAGTAAACCTACACAATTTTATCTGATAGAGACGGAGTCAAATCCTTAGTTTTAACAATCTACTGTGTATTCCTTCACCAGATCAAGATGAAGTTCAACGCTGTTATCGTGTTGGGTGTTGTGGCTCTCCTTCCCTTCTGTCAAGCCATCATCCTGCTGACTACCGGCACAGCAGCGGCCACCACCACTGCCACCACCCTCGCCCTTGGCCTCACCATTGGGTCCGGGAGCGCTGCGGCGCTAGTGGGCGCCGGAGCCGTGGCGGTAGCAGGGGCTCTTGTGTTGGGGGGCCTGGCATTAGCAGCAGCTGGTTCCAGAGGCAAGAAAGGGTAAGTTTTTAGTAAAGGCTGAGTTTTGTATTAGTCAACCAATAGGCTATTTCCATCCACGTTATCACTCCAAAACTCAAGTGATGAGGCCATACCACACCTCTCGTCTGATCTATCAACTATTTCCAATTGGGGTAGATCAAATTTTGTTAATTTCAATGCCTCCAAGACCCAATATCTCTTGCTATCTATAAGTCACAATCTTCCGTAAGACAATCACTTACTCTTCAACTATACACATATCAACCCTTTATATTCTTCAATATTCTTGATGCATCTTTTTCTTCTGACCTTTCTTGGAAAGATCATATTTCCACACTTGCTAAAACATCTTCTCAGAAGTTAGGTGTGCTTAGCCGTCTCTGTGGGTTCTCCACTCCTGCAAAGCTTCTTGCTCTGTACAGAGCACTGTGGTTCCATGTATCGAGTACTGTTCGCATGTGTGGGGAGGTTCAAGCCACACCACACTTCTCGAAAGAGTACAGTTAAAAACATTTTGTCTCATCAATTCACCTCCTATTACTAATTCCCTCTTTTGCATTTCTCTCACTCGACTTCAACACATTCCCACCCCTAATCTGTCGAACACTAACACAAGAGTGGCCAATACTTCAAGCTTAATCAGTGCTGAAAATCATAAAGCCAAATTTTATCTATGCTAGTCTAACCTTACTTAATTGATTGAGATGTACTATGCAGTTGTAAGTAATGTACACCAAAATGGAAATTGAAACTGAATAACGTTCCTTCCTTATGATTTCTGTTGAACTGCTACCCTTAATTTCAGATACCAAAAGCGAAGCGTTGACTCCAACATGTGCATCCCATTGGAGGACCCTGAACTGTTCCTGACTTTGGCCGCTAACGCTGACCAGTTCGGGTGTGGCCTCAGACTAGTGTGTGAACTCTTAGCCACTCCAGACCAGGATCTCAGCGGGGAGGAACGTCTCATTCTTAATCTTTTTGGGTGAGTTACTCCATCAATGACACATAATGGCTTTTGAGATCCATATCCCGGTAATAGGGCATTATTAGATTGTGGAACCATATAATTGCAACACACAAATGGCAATCTTCATACTAAACAAGCAGTGATATATTACTAATGCACAATAAATTATGCAGGCACATCATTAGCGCTCTCCCCTGATGCAGAACATATAATGTTTAGGCCAAAGACTCTTTGTCTTATAGTCTTTAGGCTTCCCCAAACCTCATAGGAACTTCCATCCTACCGCTGCCACCATGTGTTTGACTGTGAATGGAATTAAATTAATGTTGCACCAATTTTGATCAAGCTACTTTTGGTTGGTAGAAAGTCCATTTTAAGATGAAGAGAATCATCGTTAACATATATTTGTCACCGACTTCAATAACTTTTGTTATCTTGTACATATCTATACAACTTATTGCAGAGGTAGTTCTTTTTCTTTAATTTATAGTAATATACTCAAGATCAAACTCAATTTTCATCCATATGGATTTTTGTTGTAATTCTCTTTAATCTTCAGGAATAACTATCCTATAATCCATTTATCATCAATTTCAAAGACTTTTGCCTAAAACATAAAATTACCATTATTATTATTATTATTATTATTATTATTAGTAGTAGTAGTAGTAGCAGCAGCAGTAGTAGTTGCGGTAGTAGTAGAAGCAGTAGTTAGTCAATTCAAGAGTTGAACTACTGTAGGCCTACATCTCCGCACAGCTCACCACCATGATTTTGTCCAGGGAAGTGCTCTGAAGGCACATACCGTAGCTCAGCTGGCAAGTTGGCTGACACCTAGTATAGCAGTGGTAGTAATAGTACAGCTAGATTACTACTATCATTAAACATTTTTTTTAATTAAGACACAATTGTCGAGCATGGACCCAGTTTATTGAATACACTGGGTCCCTGCTCTGCAATACACTGGGTCCCTGCTCTACAATACACTGGGTCCCTGCTCTGCAATACACTGGGTCCCTGCTCTACAATACACTGGGTCCCTGCTCTACAATACACTGGGTCCCTGCTCTACAATACACTGGGTCCCTGCTCTGCAACACAATGGGTCCCTGCTCTGCAATACACTGGGTCCCTGCTCTACAATACACTGGGTCCCTGCTCTGCAATACACTGGGTCCCTGCAATACACTGGGTCCCTGCTCTACAATACACTGGGTCCCTGCTCTGCAATACACTGGGTCCCTGCTCTGCAATACACTGGGTCCCTGCTCTACAATACACTGGGTCCCTGCTCTGCAATACACTGGGTCCCTGCTCTGCAATACACTGGGTCCCTGCTCTGCAATACACTGGGTCCCTGCTCTACAATACACTGGGTCCCTGCTCTGCAATACACTGGGTCCCTGCTCTACAATACACTGGGTCCCTGCTCTACAATACACTGGGTCCCTGCTCTGCAATACACTGGATCCCTGCTCTACAATACACTGGGTCCCTGCTCTACAATACACTGGGTCCCTGCTCTACAATACACTGGGTCCCTGCTCTACAATACACTGGGTCCCTGCTCTACAATACACTGGGTCCCTGCTCTACAATACACTGGGTCCCTGCACTGCAATACACTGGGTCCCTGCAATACACTGGGTCCCTGCTCTACAATACACTGGGTCCCTGCTCTACAACACACTGGGTCCCTGCTCTGCAATACACTGGGTCCCTGCAATACACTGGGTCCCTGCTCTACAATACACTGGGTCCCTGCTCTACAACACACTGGGTCCCTGCTCTACAATACACTGGGTCCCTGCTCTACAATACACTGGGTCCCTGCTCTACAACACACTGGGTCCCTGCTCTGCAATACACTGGGTCCCTGCAATACACTGGGTCCCTGCTCTACAATACACTGGGTCCCTGCTCTACAATACACTGGGTCCCTGCTCTGCAATACACTGGGTCCCTGCTCTACAATACACTGGGTCCCTGCTCTACAACACACTGGGTCCCTGCTCTACAATACACTGGGTCCCTGCTCTACAATACACTGGGTCCCTGCTCTGCAATACACTGGGTCCCTGCTCTGCAATACACTGGGTCCCTGCTCTGCAATACACTGGGTCCCTGCTCTGCAATACACTGGGTCCCTGCTCTACAATACACTGGGTCCCTGCTCTACAATACACTGGGTCCCTGCTCTACAATACACTGGGTCCCTGCTCTACACTGGGTTCCTGCTCTACAATACACTGGGTCCCTGGTCTACAATACACTGGGTCCCTGCTCTACAATACACTGGGTCCCTGCTCTACACTGGGTCCCTGCTCTACAATACACTGGGTCCCTGCTCTACAATACACTAGGTCCCTGCTCTACAATACACTGGGTCCCTGCTCTACAACACACTGGGTCCCTGCTCTGCAATACACTGGGTCCCTGCTCTACAATACACTGGGTCCCTGCTCTACAATACACTGGGTCCCTGCTCTACAATACACTGGGTCCCTGCTCTACAATACACTGGGTCCCTGCAATACACTGGGTCCCTGCTCTACAATACACTGGGTCCCTGCTCTGCAACACACTGGGTCCCTGCTCTACAATACACTGGGTCCCTGCAATACACTGGGTCCCTGCTCTACAATACACTGGGTCCCTGCTCTGCAATACACTGGGTCCCTGCTCTACAATACACTGGGTCCCTGCTCTACAACACACTGGGTCCCTGCTCTGCAATACACTGGGTCCCTGCAATACACTGGGTCCCTGCTCTACAATACACTGGGTCCCTGCTCTGCAATACACTGGGTCCCTGCTCTACAATACACTGGGTCCCTGCTCTGCAATACACTGGGTCCCTGCTCTACAATACACTGGGTCCCTGCTCTACAATACACTGGGTCCCTGCAATACACTGGGTCCCTGCAATACACTGGGTCCCTGCTCTGCAATACACTGGGTCCCTGCTCTGCAATTGCGTCTTAATTCCCACATCTGTCGCAGTCAATGCAGTTTCTTCACCATATTTTTTGTATAATGAGTTGTCTATTTTGTATAATGAGTTGTCTATTTTGTATAATGAGTTGTCTATTTTGTATAATGAGTTGTCTATTTTGTATAATGAGTTGTCTATTTTGTATAATGAGTTGTCTATTTTGTATAATGAGTTGTCTATTTTGTATAATGAGTTGTCTATTTTGTATAATGAGTTGTCTATTTTGTATAATGAGTTGTCTATTTTGTATAATGAGTTGTCTATTTTGTGTAATGAGTTGTCTATTTTGTGTAATGAGTTGTCTATTTTGTATAATGAGTTGTCTATTTTGTATAATGAGTTGTCTATTTTGTATAATGAGTTGTCTATTTTCTTCCCCAGGCGCAAGGTAAAGCCTGTGAGCTTCTCCGAGATGAAGAGTTCCAAGTCCAGTTTCCAGTACGCTGCTCTGGTGGGGTCCCAGGCCAAGAGTGTGGCCGAGTGTGCTCAGGTGTTCGACCAGTGTCCCTTCGACCGTATCACCATCATGAGTGCTTTCAACCAAACTAGATCACAATAGATACCCTAGAATGCTATAGGTAACGTAGTGTAGAACCATATGTTTTAACTTATTATCTACTTTAGTCAGTACAAAAGATAATTTGAAAATCATTCACAATATTCCAGCGGTGTCCGTCTTACTGTGAATAGTACAACCTACCTTGTTTTCAACATCTTTTAATGTCGCCTTACTCTACGAGAGAAACGTGAACTCTAGCTTAAATAACACTATAGCTAAATTTGTACATTTTTTGATAGGAAAACGTACTGGTCGAAGGCCAATTTCTCATATATTGGAAGCTCTCTCTCGCTCACCCAGAAAAGATCGACACCTGAAGGGGGTGAAGAGTCTTACAATCGCCAAGGTAATGATGTGTAACGTCTCAAAATCTCCAAACTAAGGAAGTGAATAATGACGGATTCCAAAAGATCCCCTTGAGCATCAGACTTTAGCTTTTCTCACATTATCTACGTCACCTTAAGGGGACAGTGGCTGTTTATTTGGTCTATTCATTTTTTTTTTTTAGTTTCCTCCCTAGACCTCCATCAAGCTTAGAAAAACACCCCCTAGACCCCCCTTCAAGATTTGTAAATTTTTCGGTAGAAAAATGTCCCAGCAAAGGCCAATTCCTTCTAAAATTACAGGCTCGCTATCGCTCGCCAGGAAAAAATTGACACCTATTTTGCACGAAGGGTCCTAATATTGACAAAGAAATGGGGTGAAAGGTCATAAAATCCCCAAACTAATGGAACCAACGTCTTAAAATCTCAAAACTGGTGGGGCTAAACATTAGGGAGAAGGGGGTACAGAAAAACGGTCTGTCTCCCCATAAGATGTAAACACACTCAGGTCATAATGTTAATGTTCCTCAAGGTAGTCTATTTGTTTAGATGTTTGTTTTATTTTTAGATGTATTTATATATTTAATGATTTATTTTGTAATTTATTGTGTGTAGTTACCAAGAAAAACTCTCACTTGTTGTAAGATCTGTATAATATGAAATAAATACAGTCTATCAGCGCAAATATATTTATTATTAGCCTATATTAACTAACCACTCCGTACCTAACCTAAGATACAGTGTAGTAATCTGGTGAGTTATCTGCTCAATAGGTGGCGTTGTGTGTGTATAAGTGTGAGAGTCCGAGTGTAGGGGATGAGACAGTGAAGCACGGGAGCGAGGTGGCTTCAGAGATGGGGTTGCTTCGGGCCATGAGTGAACATCGTGCCTCATGTGAAGGCAAGATGGCAGGTGCTCGTTGTGCTCTGCGTGCTTCACGTGTCTCACTCCCTAGACTGGAACAAGACCTCACGGGCTTCACTGTTCATTGTAAAGCGGTGAATGTTAAGGCTCTCAGCCTATGCCCGAGAGGAAGTAAGTTGGAATATAGACGAAAAAAAAAAAAAAAAAAAAATCTGAAGTGTATTCATCATAAGTCTACAGTAGACATTCCAACTCCCAAACCTTTCATAACTCAAAACTAACTTTGGCAATCAAGTTGATATTTCTACCATTTAGGAAGACAACTAGGAAAGAGATGGGAATACTTGCAACCCGTTTACTTTCTCCTTCCCTGAGGTAAGCCGGTATCACACGAGAGCTTATATAGTCAACATTCGATGATCAACATTTTTCTGGCAACATTTCTGGAATATTTTGCACTGGTATCGGAAATTTTGCACTGGTATCGGAAAGTAGACTGATGGTAGATGATTTTAGGTAACCGAAATATGTTAAACGTTGACCTCATAAGCTGCCAGACCAGTGTTGAGGATTAATGTGGAGTGATAAAGCGCTCGTGTGATACCTGCCTTACAAGAAGCGAGGATACACAATGGCTAAACTAGTCCTAATGATAATAGTATGGACTAGCATAACCCCTTTATACATAGCCTAAAATATCCTAAGCTTAACCCTTCCAGTACCAGCGACGTCCATTTAATTTTATTCTGACAATTATTAAAAAATTATATTCAGTTTAGGACGGACATGTAGCAATTAAAATAGACTTCAGACTATCTCAATTAACTCTTTAAACTTCAGACCATCTCAATTAACTCTTTAAACTTCAGACTATCTCAATTAACTCTTAAACTTCAGACTATCTCAATTAACTCTTTAAACAACCAGACTTCCTTCCTAAGCTGCATAAAATCGTCGGGCTATAGCAGGAATAAAATCAATACACATCCCTTGGTACTGTACGGGTTAACTAATCAAATTATGCCAGAGCTAACCTAAGCTTAAGGGGAGGTTTTTAGTTTGTTTCCTAGACTTCCATCAAGCTTGAAATTACACCCCCTTGAGCCCCTTTCAAGATAAATTTGTACATTTTTCGGTAGAAAAATTTCCCGGCTAAAAGCCGGTTCCTCTTAAATAACAGGCTCGCTATCGCTCGCCAGGATTAAATAGACACCTAAATGGCACGAAAGGTCTTAAAATTGACAGAAATGGGTCGAAAGTTCTTAAAATCGTCAAAATAATGGGGCGAACGTCTTAAAATTATAAAAGCAATGGGGCTAAACATGAGGGAGAAAGGAGTCCAGAAAAAATCCCTCAAGTGGAGATCTCTCCTTTTAAGCGTATTCCAAAGAACCTAACTTAATCGGACCGTAAAAGGGGTAGACAGCGAAGAGGGGGGATGGGGTGGGGGCCATGGTGGGGGGGGGGGGGGCATCCTATAGAAAATGGGGCAGGGTGATAATCGACCCCACCAGATACAGTTTTGGGCTACAATCATAACCTACAATACATTTATTATGATAATAATAATTGGCCTGATGAAGCTATATACATTTGTTATTGTTGTGTGGAGACATTATTTCGGCATGACAGCATTGGTCAATCAGTTCTCATACCACATCTATCTATCTATTGTTACGACTGACCGTAGAGGCTTCTAGTCCATGGACTAACACAGACAAGTACAAACTCAGCACCTCCGTAGCCTCCACTCTTAACACAGCCTATCGCAACAGAACAGAGCTCATTCGCAACTTCCAGGCTCTCTGGGGACCAAAGGTGCAGACAATCCCCCAACTGGTTCAGTAATACAAACAATGCAGAAACTGGAACCCCTAGTTGTGGTGAAAACATATCCTGAGCCACAACTATTCTCAAACACTCCGTACCGAATGGCAATACTGAGGAGGATCCTCTCTAAGCTGCACAAAAAGAGAAAGCTCTGATCTAATCTAAGTTAATATCATTACGGTAAATAAATGCAAATGAATGCAATTTAAGCAATGACGTATAAAGCATAAATTAATTAATCACAAATGAAACAAACACCGATCAACCACCACACACCTAAGCTTGTCCTAATAATCGTTGAGGCGTCCTAAGCCGACTTCAACTCAACGGGTTTTTATAGTTGTGCCAGTGCGAGTAGAGAACTACCCAGGTAGGCAATGCCGCCTACCCGCGCGCGCTGCAACACAACTATAAAACGCCACAATAGATTTGTCCAGACTATCGGTGTGCTTGGCCGAAGTAATCCACCCTGTAACTTAACAGACTATAGAAGTCCACCACCCGCTACTTCGGACAAAGCAACCCCCAATAGCCTGGACCCCTAGCTAAAATAATGCACATAGAAATAAACACAAACAAATACCTTAACTATGCCAAGGTTGCGGCACCAAAAAACAATAAAACAAACAGATATGAACACAAACACAAGCCACACACAAGTGCGTTATGCAAACAAAATAAAGAATAATTGCCACTGAATAAAATAAAGAAGAATAAACAATTGCCAATATGAGAGAATTGCGAGAGGGAGGTCTTGTTCCCTCGAATGTTAAATGCGAATTGACTGGTGTTCAGCTGGTATTCACTGACACCACCAGATGGCTCTACCTGAACCAGCTTGGAAGATGGTTCCTTTTTGTACACTGTAACCAATGTAACGTAATGTACAATGTAAGGAGGACCACATAGGATTAAATAACTAAATACAAAATGTATGTAATGCATAACATATAATATGCATTGTGTTAATGTATTATTAATAGTCCCCAATAAACTAATAAACAATTAAAACATCTGCAGACGACAGCCACTGAGAATGGAAACTCAAAGTGACCATGTTGTCATTGAACGAAATAATACGAATATGAAGCAGGCGATAATATACTGGGACAGACGATAATATACGGATAATGATCGATCCCTAATATGTAGCAGGGTTGATCACTGCTTCACGCACTATTGACATTACCGCGAGACGGTATGATATATTCACCCTGTGAATATACTATTATGACCAATGCAACATAGTAATTTATAGGCTATATAGACTATTTATAAATTATATAAAGCTTACGATGATGGAACATCGTCACACTATCTATATATTGCCTGACGCCGTGATCCCTGAAGGGGTGGCCACGAACGAAACGCCTCGATGCACCTCTGTCCCCAGTCAGTCGACGGCCCTCCTCCCAACCAGCACCGCCTTCATCCATAATACTTCTTCACTCCATCCTTCCACCTCTCTTTTGGTTTACCTCTCCCTCTCTGTCCTTCCACCTCGCTCTCATACACCCTCTTAGTCATTTTCTCGATTCCCATACGTTCCATATGGCCAAACCATCTCAAGGTGTTCCTTTTTACACTCTCCAACACATCTACCTTCACATCACACCTCCCTCTTACTTCCTCATTCGTCTGTCTATCCCTCCATGTAACTCCGCAGGTACTTCTCAAGTAACTCATTTTCACCCCTCTCATTCTTGGTCTGAGTTTCTCCACCAACGTCCATGCTTGGCTTCCGTAAGTCAGTGTCGGGATTACCACACTGTCATGCAAGGACTTCTTCACTTCCTTGCTGACCACTCTATTTCTTGTTACTGCTTTCAGCGTTCCTACAACCCTCTTCCCCTGTTGCACTTCTTCATCCATACTCCCATCTTTACTCAACACATTGCCCAGATACTTAATTGAGCTGACAAACTCCATAGCCTGTCCGTTCAACTTCACCTCACACTCTGTGGCTTCATCCCTTTCGAAGACCATAACCTTGCTGTTCTCCGCATTTACCTTCAGATTCCATTTTTCGCACACTGTTCCAAACATATTTACCAGACCCTGCAGCTCTAATTCATTATCGCTCATCAGAACTGTATTATCAGCAAACAATCGTACAGGCAGCTTCCATTTGTGTCCCTCCCTTATTAGCGATACACCAACATCCACTGCTCTTCCTTGTATTTCTTTCATGACTTCATCCATATATACAGTAAACAACCACGGGGACATCACACACCCCTGTTTCAACCCAACATTCAGATAAAAAAACTCGCTCTGCTCATTCTCCACACGTACTGCCGCCTTTGCACCCTCATCCATGCTCTTCACCACATACTTGACATTTATTGGAGATAATGCTTAAAGTTTGGCCCCAAGTTTGATGATAGCGATTCCTGTGCTATCTGGACCTGCCCTATCGATTAAGGGGAGATTTCCACTTGAGGGATTTTTTTCTTGACTCCTTTCTCCCTCATGTTTAGCCTCATTGTTTTTCTAATTTTAAGACGTTTGCCCCATTATTTTGACGATTTTAAGAACTTTCAACCCATTTCTGTCAATTTTAAGACCTTTCGTGTCATTTAGGTGTCGATTTTATCCTGGCGAGCGATAGCGAGCCTGTAATTTAAGAGGAACCGGCTTTCAGCCGGGACATTTTTCTACCGAAAAATGTACACATTTATCTTGAAAGGGGCTCATGGAAGTGTAATCTTAAGCTTGAAGGATATCTAGGGACCAAACTAAATACCTCCCCTTAATAGTGCTTTACCTTATTATACCCTCCATTATTATGACGCATATTAAAAGTTTATTATGACGCATATTAAAAGTTTATTATGACGCATATTAAAAGTTTATTATGACGCATATTAACCCGTGGAGCCCCGGCTAGTTTTGTAATGTTTGCGCACCAGAACCCGGCCGGTTTTCAAAAAATGTTTTTATTCCAGAAACAATAGCGAATGGGTTAGGAATGAAGGAAAAACCACGAAAAACGGCTCAAAAAACTAAAAAAATGGTCCTACAGAGCCCCCGAAAACGGATTTTACAAGAATAAAAAATTGAAGGCAATTATCCCAAAAAAACAGGTTATTGCGCGCTCGCGCGCACGCACGTGGACTTTGAGAGTTTTCAACCATCGGCACGGTTGCGTGGGATACGTACACAGTTCCCATACAAATCTGAGCCCTCTTGAGTGGCTACACCTGAGGTTACGGTCGGTGCAATTAGGGTGACGCGTCAGGCGCGTCTCTGGGGCTGTGTGTTACATACATCGCCGACGCGTCAGACGCGTCGCTGGGGCTGTACGGGTTAAAAGTTTATTATGACGCATATTAAAAGTTTATTATGACGCATATTAAAAGTTTATTATGACGCATATTAAAAGTTTATTATGACGCATATTAAAAGTTTATTATGACGCATATTAAAAGTTTATTATGACGCATATTAAAAGTTTATTATGACGCATATTAAAAGTTTATTATGACGCATATTAAAAGTTTATTATGATGCATATTAAAAGTTTATTCTGTTTATTATTAGACGATTTTATTTTGATTAGGAAGGATCTGTAGGAGTTACTGATGGAATTGAGATCATGTTTACCCGTCTGGTGTTAACTAAAACAAACGCATCACGATCCTCAAGGGGTTAACCTTTTCAGGACTCTATTCTTAATTTTATCCTGGCAACCATTAGACGATTTTATGCAGCTTAGGAAGGACCTCTAGAGAGTGAATGGGGCATAAACTATGTAACTCAACCATTAACTCACATACATCCTTCCTAAACTGACTAAAATCGCCGGTTGGATGGGACTCGATAGCGCTCCCCCGGTGATAGGGTTGTCTCTGGTGTTAGCAGTCCCCCTGGTATCTGAAAGGGGTGTTTCCGGGTGGATGTGACTCGATAGCCTTGGCGGGCAACCGGGTGACCGGCTATTTTGTCTCTCCTTTTCTCTGTTTCTCTGGCTTGTATCCACTCAGCCCCATTCAGCCTACTGTTTTAAGATGCTTACCTCCATCCAAGTGTCAATATTTTCCTGGCGAGCGGTAGCGACACACCATATATACATTTTGTTTTGACAGCAACCTAAATTTTTATATTTTTCGATAGAAAAATGTTTCCGGCGAAGCAGGATTTCTCCATACAATGCTGGCGAGCGATATGGAATCGACACCTGGATGGGGATAAGCGTCTTAAAACAGTTGGCTGAAAGGAGCCGAATGAATACAAGTCCTAGAAAAAGAGAAAAGGAGAGAAAGAGAAAACAAAAGCAGGTGACCCCCCTTAAGCTTAGGTTAGCTCTGGCATAATTAGATTAGCTAAGCTTAGGATATTTTAGGTTATGTATAAAGGGGTTATGCTAGTCCATACTATTATCATTAGGACGAGTTTAGCCATTGTGTATCCTCGCTTCTTGTAAGGCAGGTATCACACGAGCGCTCTATCACTCAACATTAATCCTCAACACTGGTCTGGCAGCTTATGAGGTCAACATTTAACATATTTCGGTTACCTAAAATCATCTACCATCAGTCTAGTTTCCGATACCAGTGCAAAATATTCCAGAAATGTTGTCAGATTTTTTTTTATCATCGAATGTTGACTGTAAAAGCTCTTGTGTGATACCGGCTTAGCTCAGGGAAGGAGGAAGTAAACTGGCAGCAAGTATTCCCATCTCTTTCCTGGTTGAGTCTTCCTAAATGGTAGAAATATCAACTCGATTGCGAAAGTTAGTTTTGAGTTATGAAAGGTTGGGTGTTGGAATGTCTACTGTAGACTTGGGATGAATACACTTCAGATTACTGCACTGTATCTTAGGTTAGGTACGGAGTGGTTAGTTAATATAGGCTAATAATAAATATATTTGCGCTGATAGACTGTATTTATTTCATATTATACAGATCTCACAACAAGTGAACGTTTTTCTTGGTAACTGCACACAATAAATTACAAAATAAATCATTATACAGTATATATATATATAAATACATTTAAAAATAAAACAAACATCTAAACAAATAGAGTACCTTGAGGAACATTAACATCATGACCTGAGTGTGTTTACATCTTATGGGGAGACAGACCGTTTTTCTGGACCCCCTTCTCCCTAATGTTTAGCCCCACTAGTTATAAGATTTAAAGACGTTGGTTCCATTAGTTTGGGGATTTTATGATCTTTCACCCCATTTCTTTGTCAATATTAGGACCCTTCGTGCCATATAGGTGTCGATTTAGGAGGAAACGGCTTTTGGCCGTGACATTTTTCTACCGAAAAATGTACAAATCTATCTTGAAGGGGGGTCTAGGGGGTGTTTTTCTAAGCTTGATGGAGGTCAAGGGAGGAAGCTAAAAATATATATGAATAAATGAATTAATAGACCAAACAAACAGCCACTGTCCCCTTAAGGTGACGTAGATAATGTGAGCAAAGCTAAAGTCTGATGCTCAAGGGGGATCTTTTGGAATCCGCCCTTATTCACTTCCTTATTTTGGAGATTTTGAGACGTTACACATCATTACCTTGGCGATTGTAAGACTCTTCACCCCATTCAGGTGTCGATCTTTTCTGGGTGAGCGAGAGAGAGCTTCCGATATATGAGAAATTGGCCTTCGACCAGTACGTTTTCCTATCAAAAAATGTACAAATTTTG
Organism: Paralithodes platypus; assembly: GCA_032716605.1. Taxonomy (NCBI): domain Eukaryota; kingdom Metazoa; phylum Arthropoda; class Malacostraca; order Decapoda; family Lithodidae; genus Paralithodes; species Paralithodes platypus. The sequence goes on from CM064526.1 coordinate 17,955,036, forward strand.
CTATAGTGTTATTTAAGCTAGAGTTCACGTTTCTCTCGTAGAGTAAGGCGATATTAAGAGATGTTGAAAACAAGGTCGGTTGTACTATACACAGTGAGTCTCCTATCACAGTAGGACAGACACTACTGGAATATTGTGACGAATTGTTAAATTCTCTTTTGTACTGACTAAAGTAGATAATAAGTTAAAACATATGGTTCTACACTACGCTACCTATAGCATTCTAGGGTATCTATTGTGATCTAGTTTGGTTGAAAGCATTCATGATGGTGATACGGTCGAAGGGACACTGGTCGAAAACCTGAGCACACTCGGCCACACTCTTGGCCTGGGACCCCACCAGAGCAGCGTACTGGAAACTGGACTTGGAACTCTTCATCTCGGAGAAGATCACAGGCTTTACCTTACGCCTGGGGAAATATATAGACAAGTCATTATATGAAAGAAAATGTTAATAATAGAAGTAACTTAACTGTACTATTACTACCACTGCTATACCAGTTGTCAACCAACTTGACAGCTGAGTTGTGTTCCTTCATAACAATGATTCTCTTCATCTTAAATTAGACTTTCTACCAACCAAAAGTAGCTTAATAAAAATTGGTGCAATATTAGTTTAATTCCGTTCACAGTCAAACACATGGTGGCAGCGGTAGGATGCAAGTTCCTATGAGGTTTGGGGAAGCCCAAACATTAAAATTTCTGCATCACAGGAGAGCGCTAATGATGTGCCTGCATAATTTATTGTGCATTAGTAATATATCACTGCTTGTTTAGTATGAACATTGCCATTTGTGTATTGCAATAATATGGTTCCACGATCTGATATTGCCCTATTACCGGGATATGGCTCTCAAAAGCCATTATGTGTCATTGATGGAGTAACTCACCCGAACAGATTGAGAATGAGACGTTCCTCCCCGCTGAGATCCTGGTCCGGGGTGGCTACGAGTTCACACACTAGTCTGAGGCCACACCCGAACTGGTCAGCATTAGCGGCCAAAGTCAGGAACAGTTCAGGGTCCTCCACGGGGATGCACATGTTGGTGTCAATGCTTCTCTTCTGGTATCTGAAATTTAGGGTAGCAGTTCAACAGAAATCATATCTCAACCAATACTGTAAGGTTAGACTAGCATAGATATGGTTTGGTTTTATGATTTTCATCACTGATTAAGCTTGAAGTATAGGCCACTCTTGTGTTATATAGTGTTGGATAAAATAGGGGTGGGAATGTGTTTAAATCGAATGAAAGAGATGGAAAATTGCGGGGTTTAGAGAGAGATTGTAGGGAATTAGTAGGAGGAGGTGAATTGATGAGACAAAATGCTTTTGACTCTACCCTTTTGAGAAGTGTGGTATGGCTTGAACCTCCCCACACATGTGAACAATACTCGATTTATGGAAGCACAGTGCCCCTGTACAGAGCAAGAAGCTTTGCGGTAGTGAAGAACCTATGGAGACGTCTAAGCACACCTAACTCCTGGGAAGCTGTTTTAGCAAGTGTGGTATTATGATATTTCCAAGAAAGATCAGAAGAAAAAGATACATCAAGAATATTGAAGAAGATAAAGGGTTGATATGTGTATAGTTGAAGAGTAAGTGATTGTCTTACGGAAAATTGCGACATATAGATAGCAAGAGAAATTAGGTCTTGGAGGCATTGAAAGTAACAAAATTTGCTCTGCCCCAATCGGAAATAGTTGATAGATCAGAAGAGAGGCGTGGTATGGCCTCATCACTTGAGTTTTGGAGTGATAATGTGGATGGAAATAGCCTAATGGTTGACTAATACAAAACCCACAGCCTTTACTAAATCTTACCCTCTCTTGCCTCTGGAACCAGCCGCCGCTAACGCCAGACCCCCCAACACCAGAGCCCCCGCTACCGCCACGGCTCCGGCCCCCACTAGCGCCGCAGCGCTTCCGGACCCGATGGTGAGGCCGAGGGTGAGGGCGGTGGTGGTGGTGGCCGCTGCTGTGCCGGTAGTCAGCAGGATGATGGCTTGACAGAAGGGAAGGAGAGCCACAACACCCAACACGATAACGGCGTTGAACTTCATCTTGATCTGGTGAAGGAATGCACAGTAAATTGCTTAAACTAAGGATTTGACTCAATCTCTATCAGATAAAATTGTGTAGACATCTCAAACTAGTAATTTAACCCTTTTTGATATGGCAAAGACAATATTGACTAATAATGCTATAGGTTTAACTTAACCTTTCCCCAACACACACATAATGAGGCTTCTCATCGTCATAACCAAGAACAAAGTATCAACCACACCCAACAAGTAGGCAGAGTTGAAAATCATTACCTGATACAAACATTTTCTCAGGCTAGGGTTATAACTTCATGTATGCATAAATAAGGTATCAAAAACAATACTAGCTCACGGTGGGGAATTTGAACCTCGGAGCAATGGCAATACGTCCTGGTTGTTCATGTAAAAGTGCAGTGTTCATATTCCCAATGGTGTCTAGTAGGCTCTGAACTCATCTCCCAGCCCCCCTCCCTCCTTCCCTACCCCACTACCACCTCCTCCATCCGGCTGTGATAACATATCTAAGTGGGCTTGGATAATCACCATACTTTTATCTTATGGCAACTCTAGTTCTCAGTGTGTTGATTATGTCTTTAAGAGCAGTGAATCTACTGATTATAATAGAGTCAAGGGGTGTATACAGGATGTGTCATGTTTTACATAGATGGAGGGCTTAACTCACATACTGTGCAATTACTTTAAGTTTCTATAAATTAATTAATACCTCCTTGCATGTCTAAAAGTGGCACCATGTATATTCCTACAGAAAACAGACAGTGTTACATTACTCTGTTACTGGTTTGGGTAACTTCAGTAACTTCAGTTGCTCGAGTATGAGAGACAAAGCCTTTGTAACTAGTGTGATGACTTATACGTTATAATTCAAACCAGACGACTTTAGGTGATATTTCTTGAAGCTTACCAAATGAGTGTTATGGGGTGACTGGTATCTGACAAGGATGAAGGGTGGGTTAAATACATTTTGTGAGTGAGGGGGAAAGGCTGGACGACAGGAGGTAGCGAGGTCGTCTTAACCACCTCACAGACATGAAGCAACAAGCCTTAGCAACTAGAGTAACTCATGATAAACAACACTTTATATTAACTACAAAATCCGGTATGCTATCCTGATTCCAACTTTACCGATCATATATTTGTCTTTCTCCAACAACCCCCAGTTATGATACTGAACGAAAATAGCCCTCTGTAGGTCTCAGGCGAACTACTACTACTACTACTACTACTACTTCTACTACTACTACCCTTACTACTAAGTGTGAAGAGAATTCTAGAGATAATCGAAATTTGTCGTGTCTACAGTATATAACAATAATAAACGTGTTCTGTATAATACTTCTCCAATTTAATAATCGGTCCCCGGTCCATCAACGCCGTTTATAATCCTTACTGTTTCTACCTGTTGAACTTGGATGGCGTTGTTCATCAAAGATCTAGTTGTAACCTCGAATCATTAGGAAGCAAATATTGAAATATTTGAGTCTGTTTACTGTCGCAACAATCATTGTGACTGAGGTAATGTAAATTTTACTATTGCCCTGTTTGAAACAGACTGTACAGACAGATACATTTACCTAGGAGGAGGCTGTAGGCACCACCCGAACAGAGCGGTACTCCCGGGGAGAACTAGGTGGTTGAAAAGGACAGCTGGAACTCCTGCTTCAACACCTGGCCTCCCTAGCTGATCCTCTTTGTGCCTCACCAATATTGAGGACAACCCCAGCCTGCCCTCCAAAACACCTCCTCCTATCAATACATTATACTACAAACACTTTACACACTACACTACCTTTGCAATAAAGAACAAATATATATGATGACGTTCATTCACCCAGACTCGAAGTCCCCCATTGGTCTGTCCCCTGGTCCAAACTCCTCAAAGTGCCCTGGACCTCTACCTTTTACTCTATCTACCCATTTTTTTTTTTTTTTTTTTTTTTTTCTATATTCCAACTACTCCCTCTCGGGCATAGGCTGAGAGCCTGTACATTCCACCCCTCAACACGGTGATGCCCGTGAGGTCTTGTTCCAGTCTGGGGAGTGAGACATGTGAAGTACCCATTCATGGCTCGAAGCAGCTCCATCTCTGAAGCGGCTGGTTGCTTCGTTCAAGTGCTTCACTGTCTCAGCCTCCAGACTCAGACCCTCACTCTCAGAACGCCACCTATTGAGCAGTGAACTCATTTATGTAACATTTGCTGCCTTTCCTCTAATTTCTTATCTGTTGAACACCCTCTCTCTTCTATCAAACCTGACTTAATTTTCCACACCTAAACTCAGTTGTCTAAGGCAACAGACAGCAAACCCTTCTAATTATCCCTCTACTATCTCTATCCTCAATTCAAAGCCAAAGGTGGATGTTGCATGTACGTACGCAACAACCTTACTCACTCTCGTGATCCCAACTTTGGCTCTTCTGAATTATCAACTATCTGGCATAAGCTATATTGTCACTCTCTCACTAAATATGTATGTGTTGTTTTATCCTCCCCTAATTCTACTGACTATCCAAAATTCTTTGACTATCCTACTTCTAAAGTAGAACTAATTCTATCCATCTCTCCCTTCTCTGAAATCTCCATCTTAGGAGATTTCAATGTTCACCACCAATGTTCACTGACCAATCTGGTGAACACACCTACATTTTTTCTATCCTAAATGACCTAGAGCAGTTAGTTCAGCAACTCACCCGTATCCTGGACCGCCCTGGAGATCGGCCCAACATCCTTGACTTATTTTAACCTATAATCCTTCTGCTTATACTGTAAATCTTCTCTCTCCGTTGGGCTCCTCCAATCATGATCATATCTCTGTCACCTGTCCTGTCTCTCCAGTGAGGCCTTCTGACCCACCCAGCCGGGGGTGCTCATGGAACTTTGGCGCTGCCGACTGGGGGGCTCTACAGCAGTACTTCTTTGATTTCCCATGGAATTATTTTTGCTTCCTTGGCCGGGGACCCTCAGAGAGTGCTGAGCGCATTACTGAGGTAATTCTTTCGGGCATGGAAGCATTCATCCCATTCTCTTTCTCTCAGACTAACTCACAAAAGTCTTGGTTTACTCATGCTTGTTCTACTGCTGTTTGAAATAATGAGGAAGCTTCAAACGGTACCGTCGCCTCCAAACTCAAGAATCCCGTTTTATATAATTATGTCTCTGCCCGGAATAAAGCCAAATTTGTTCTTCGACCCACCAAAAGCTCTTTCATCAATAACAAATGCTCTGAACTACTCTCCAACTCTAGCTCTTCCCAAGCTTTTTGGCATCTAGTAAAAAACTTCTCCACTTCCTCCTCTTTTCCACTCTGACGGTACCACCGTCACCTCTTCCTCTGACAAAGCTGAACTCTTCGTTCAAACTTTCCCTAAAAACTCCACCTTGGATGATTACGGTGCTATTCCTCCCTCTCCACCCCCCTCTCACTTACTTATGCCTAATATCATAATCTCTTCTAAGGATGTACTCTTGGCCCTCTCTGGGCTTAATACTAAGAAGGCGTATGGACCGGATGGTGTTCCTCCTGTTGTAACCAAAAACTGTTTTTCCGGGCTGACTCCCTGCCTAGGCAAATTTATTCGGCTCTGTCTATCCTCTAACGTCTTTCCTTCATGCTGGAAGTTTGCTCTTATTCAACCTGTCCCAAAGAAGGGTGACCGCTCTCAACCCTGCAACTATCGTCCAATTGCTCTCATTTTTGGCATCTCTAAAGTTTTTGAAACTCAAGATTTGTATGGGAACTGCTTTATGATCCCATGGAACAATACCGATGGTTGGCAACCCCCCAAGTCAAGCCGCGTGCGTGTGGGCGAGCGCGGGAGTGATTTTCCAGTATTTTGCCTACCCATCACCCCATGTTAATTATGACTTTCCCTCGCCCCCCAGGCCCCCTGAATGACCTAGGTGAGCAGTTTTATGTTGTTTTCCTTCATTACTAACCCATCCCATGTCTTTTAAACAAAAATTGACAAGTGGCTGGTCCCTCGTTATACATTTATTATAAGTCAGCCGGTGCTCTGTGGGTTAAGGGCCGCTCTATCGGTGATCTTCTTGCTTATCTTACTAACTCGTGGTCAATCTCATTTCGGAACTTCAGTGAGACCCTTGCTCTAGACATATCGAAAGCTTTTTAATAGAGTCTGGCACAAGTCTTTAATTCCCAAACTACCCTCCTTCGGTTGATATCCCTCTATCTGTGCCTTTGTCTCTAATTTCCTTTCAGTCCACTCCATACCTGCAGCTGTGAATGGCCATCGCTCACTTCCTCAACAAATCAACTCTGGTGTTCCTCAGGGTTTTGTTCTGTCTCCATTTATCTTTCTAATATTTATCAATGATCTCCTCAACTGTACCTCTAGTCCTATCCACTCATATGCTGATGACTCCATCTTACACTATACAACTAGTTTTTCACATCAACCCAGCATGAAAGCAATCCTAATCAAACATGGCAAGGCCATAGAATGCCTATCTTCTGATCTTTCAATTACTTCTGATTGGGGCAGAGCAAATCTTGTTACTTTCAACACCTCCAAGACCCAGTTTCTCCCTTTATCTCTCCATCACAATCTTCCACAAGACTATCAACTATTCTTCAACTATATACAACTCAACCCTTCCTCTTCTCTCAACATTCTGGGTGTATCTTTTTCATCTGACCTTTCTTAGAAAGATCATATTACCACTAATGCTAAAATAGCTTCCCAAAAGTTAGGTGTACTCAACAATCTCTGTGAGTATTGTTCGCATGTGTGGGGAGGCTCCACCCATACTGCACTTCTCGAATGAGAAGAATTAAAAGTATTTCGCTTTATCAACTCGCCTCCTCTTACTAGTTCCCTACAATCTCTTTCTACACGCCGCAGTGTTGCATCTGTCACACTCTTCTATCGCTATTACAACAAATCAGTGTTCTTCAGAGCTCTCTCAGTATATACCCATTCCTTTGCGGCGAGTGTGAGGCACCCGCCTTTCAACACAGTCCCACTCCTATTCTGTCCAGCTCTCCAACCCAAAAATTGGCAAATATTCTCAGTCTTTCTTCTACTCAACAAGTGAACTGTGGAACTCTCTCCCTCAATTATTATTTCCTTCATCCTATGACTTAGACTGCTTTAAACTTTGTGTGTCCTGGAATTTTGACTCCAACGTCCTTTGAATTTGGCTCTGTCACTCCATTAACTTTAAGGGAGACATTCTTTACAGGCAAGCTGCCTTTTTTCTCCTCCCTACACATAGAAAAAACAATTATATACTGTTTATAATTATATATACATATATTTGTCTTCGTTTTGAATAATTGTGTTGAAGGTGTGTACGGCGTCATTGATGCTTGTAATAGGTGTACTATTTGGAGTATTGAGGCACTGTTCTGTCTTAGTTGTGATAGCTTGCCAGTTGGCTCCTTAACCCGTCCAATACCAGCGACGGCAGGGAGCCGTCAGTAATGTACTTTCCTTGTAACTGCCAGTATCAAGCAGTGCCTGGTACCACGACCGTTTGAGCACTGCTCTCGATATGGCATCACTTCTCAGCTAATATCCAACCCCCTGCAGCCTGGGAGAGCCAGTATTCCTTCATCTTTTGAGGTGGGAGTATGTTCTATCTTGCCATTTTGGCCACATTGCTTGGGACTGGGGGGGAGGGAGGGATTTTATTGCTGTATCTTCCGGTACAGTAGGGGTTAAGAATAAGTGTTTTGTGTGTCTGTGGCCAGCTGGGGTGATTTTGTTTTTGGTGGTGATGAAGATCGGGAGGTGGTGAGAACTTAAGGTTTTAACCACCCTCCAGGATGTCGTAAGGGGAAGGTTGTGAGAGCAAAAGGTGATATCTGGTGATGAAGGGAGGTAGAGGGTTTGGTGGGAAATATGGGTATGTTGATGAATCTTATTTAGGATGGAAAGGTTACACGTTTGGTTCTTTATCACCAGTCCTCTGCCTGTGTCTGGAATGTTGACGTGCAAGGCCAACGACTTGGTGTTGAAGTCACCACCCAGGATGATGTTGGCGGATGTTTGTGATGTGTTATATTTGTGGGGTGTAGTGGTTAAGTACTGTGGGGTACGTTTGGGTGGGATGTATGTATTTGTGACTGTTATGTGTGATTTGTTGCCAGTGTGTATTTTAAATTTGTTATCTATGTAGTATTGTCGTGTGGGGGGAGGAGGGATTGTGTATTTATACTGGTACCAGATTTTTTTTTATTTTTTTTTACCATGGTGATGAGTCCACCACCGCCGTCAACAGCCCTGTCTTGTCTACGTGGTTAGTTAATATTTTAGGCTAATAATAATTATATATATATACGCTGATACACTGTATTTATTTGATATTATATAGATCTCACATTAAGTGAGTTTATCTTGGCAACTGTAGACAATATATTACAAAACAAGTCATTATATATATAAATACATTTGAAATAATAACAAACCCCTAAATAGACTACCTTGAGGAACATACAAACATAAATACTAAGGAACATTGTCATCATGACCTGAGTGTGTTTACATCTTGAGGTGACGTAGGTAATGGGAGCAAAGCTAAAGTCTGATGCGAGGGGGATCTTTTGGAATCCGCCCTTATTCACTCCCTTAGTTTGGAGATTTTGAGATGTTACATATCATTAGCTTGGTGATTGTAAGACGCTTCACCCCATTCAGGTGTCGATCTTTTCTGGGCGAGTGAGAGAGTGCTTCCATTATACAAGAAATGGGCCTCCGACCAGTACATTTATAAATAAACAAATGTGCAAAATTAGATTTAGTTCTCGTAAAGTAAGGTGACGCTAAAAGTTATTGAAAACAAGGTAGGTTGTACTATACACAGCAGGTCTCCTACTGTGGTTGGACAGACACCGCTGGAATAATATAAATACGATCGAATAATCTTTGTACTGACTAAAGTAGATAATAAGTTATAATAAAGGGTTCAACAGTATGTTACCTATAGCATTCTAGGGTATCTATTGGTATCTAGTTTGGTTGAAGGCACTCATGATGGTGATACGGTCGAAGGGACACTGGTCAAACACCTGAGCACACTCGGCCACACTCTTGGCCTGGGACCCCACCAGAGCAGCGTATTGGAAACTGGACTTGGAACTCTTCATCTCGGAGAAGATCACGGGCTTTACCTTGCGCCTGGGGAAGAAAATAGACAACTCATTATATGAAAGAAAATCTTATTAATAGTAGTACCCTAACTGTACTATTACTACCACTGCTATACCAGGTGTCAGCCAACTTGCCAGCTGAGCTATGCTCCTTCAGAACACTTCCCTGGACGAAATTATGATGGTGAGCGAGGAGAAGTAGTTCAACTCTTAAATTGCCTGTCAGGGGTCATACTACTGCATCTTCTATTGCTATACTTTTACTACTACTACTACCAATTAGAATAATAATAATAATAATGACACCAATAATAATTATGGTAAATCTAAATATGAGCCAAAAGTCTTTGAGATTTATGATGAATAGACTTGAGGATAGTTATCCCTGAATATTATATAGAATGAAAAAGAAAATTCCAAAGGGCTGGAAATGTAATTTGAACTTGCAGTGTATTACTATAAGTTAAAGAACTCATATAGATATATGCAGTACAAGATATAAAAAGTAATTGAAGTTAGTGAAAAATATATGCTAATTATAGGACTTTCTACCAACCAAAAGTAGCTTAAAAAATATTGGTGCAATATTAGCGTAATTCCGTTCACAACCAAACACATGGTGGCAGCGGTAGGATGCAAGTTCCAATGAGGGTTGCGAAAAGCCTAAAGCCTATAAGATAAAGAGTCTTGGGCCTAAGCACTTTTAAAAATATATTAAGTTATACCTGCATGGGAGAGTGCTAATGATGTGCTTCCATATTTGATTGTGCATTAGTAATATATCGCTGCTTGTTTAGTATGGACGTTGCCATTGAGTATTGCAATTATATGGTTCCACGACCAGATATTGCCCTATTACCGGAATATATATATGGCTCTGAAAAGCCATTATGTGTCATTGATGTCGTAACTCACCCAAAAAGATTAAGAATGAGACGTTCCTCCCCGCTGAGATCCTGGTCCGGGGTGGCTACGAGTTCACACACTAGTCTGAGGCCACACCCGAACTGGTCAGCGTTAGCGGCCAACGTCAGGAACAGTTCAGGGTCCTCCACGGGGATGCACATGTTGGAGTCAACGCTTCTCTTCTGGTATCTGAAATTAAGGGTAACAGTTCAACAGAAATCATACAGGAAGGAATGCTTTTCAGTTTTAATTTCCAGTTTGGTTTACAATATTTTCAACTGCATAGTATATTTCAACCAATACTGTAAGGTTAGTCTAGCATAGATAAGGTCTGGTTTTATGATTTTCAGCACTGATTAAGCTTGAAGTATACGCCACTTTTTTTGTCCTAAATGTATGAAGTAGACAAAAGGCGAAGATGTCTGTAACAAGTGTCCCCTAAAAGTTGAAAGAATGATAAAGATCCAAATTCAAGGAACGTTAGAGCCAAATTCATTGACATACGGAGCTTGAAGTAGCTTAAGTCATAGGATGAGGGAAAGGCAGATTGAGGGAGAGAGTTCCAGAGGTTACTAGTCTTGTTGAATAGAAGAAATACTGGGAAAATCGGTTCACTCCTGTGTTAGAGAGAGTTGGACACAATAGGGGTGGGAATGTGTTAAAAGTCGAGTGAGAGAGATGCAACTTTGCGGCGTGTAGAGAGAGATTGTCGGAAATTTGTAAGAGGAGGTGAATTGATGAGACAAAATGCTTTTGACTCTACCCTTTTAGGAAGTGCGGTATTGCTTGAACCTCCCAACACATGCAAACAATACTCGAGTGCAGGAGTGAAGAACCCACAGTGATGGCTATGCACACCTAACTTCTGGGAAGCTGTTTTAGCAAGTGTGGTAATATGATTTTTACAAGAAAGGTCAGAAGAAAAAGATACACCAAGAATATTAGAGAAGTTAAAGGGTTGATATGTGTATAGTTGAAGAGTAAGTGATTGTCTTACGTAAAATTGTGACGGATAGATAGCAGGAGAAATTGGGACTTGGAGGCATTGAACAAAATTCGCTCTGCCCCAATCGGAAATAGTTGATAGATCAGAAGAGAGGCGTGGTATGGCCTCATCACTTGAGTTTTGGAGTGATAATGTGGATGGAAATAGCCTAATGGTTGACTAATACAAAACCCACAGCCTTTACTAAAAACTTACCCTTTCTTGCCTCTGGAACCAGCCGCCGCTAACGCCAGACCCCCCAACACCAGAGCCCCCGCTACCGCCACGGCTCCGGCCCCCACTAGCGCCGCAGCGCTCCCGGACCCGATGGTGAGGCCGAGGGTGGTGATGGTGGCGGTGGTGGCCGCTGCTGTACCGGTAGTCAGCAGGATGATGGCTTGACAGAAGGGAAGGAGAGCCACAACACCCAACACGATAACAGCGTTGAACTTCATCTTGATCTGGTGAAGGAATATACAGTAGATTGCTAAAACTAAGGATTTGACTAAATCTCTATCAGATAAAATTGTGTAGACTTCTCAAACTAGTAATTTAACCCTTTTTGATATGGCAAAGACAATATTGATTAATAATGCTATAGGTTTAACTTAATCTTTCCCCAACACACATACATAATGAGGCTTCTCATCGTCATAACCAGGAGCAAAGTATCAACCACACCCAACAAGTAGGCAGAGTTGAAAATCTTTACCTGATACAAACATTTTCTCAGGCTAGGGCTATAACTACTTGTATGCATAAATAAGGTATACAAAACAATACTAGCTCGCGGTGGGGAATTAGAACCTCGGAGTAGTGGCAATACGTCCTGGTTGTTCATGTAAAAGTGCAGTGTTCATATTCCCAATGGTGTCTAGTAGGCTCTGAACTCATCTCCCAAGCCCCCCTCCCTCCTTCCATACCCCACCACCACCTCCTCCATCCGGCTGTGATAACATGTCTAAGTGGGCTTGGATAATCACCATACTTTTACCTCATGGCAACTCTAGTTCTCAGTGTGTTGATTATGTCTTTAACCCCTTCTATGTCGACGACGGCTTTTTAATTGTATTCTTGTTATATTTAGAAGATTATGTGCAGTTTAAGAAGGATCTATGGTAGTAAAAAGGCTAAGTGAGATAGTTCGAAGCCTGTTAATTGCTGGAGGCCCTTTTTAAGCTTAATAAAATCGTCAATAGTAGCCAGAATAAGGTTAAAAACACGTCACCGTTATAGAAGGGGTTAAGAGCAGCGAATCTACTCATTATAATAGAGTCAAGTGGTGTATGCAGGATGTGTCTTGTTTGACATAGATGGAGGGCTTAACTTACATACTGTGTAATTACTTAAAGTTTCTCTAAATTAGTTAATACCTCCTTGCATGTCTAAAAGTGGCACCATGTATATTCCTACAGAAAACCGACAGTGTTACATTACTCTGTTACTGGTTTGGGTAACTTCAGTAACTTCAGTTGCTCGAGTATCAGACTCTAAGCCTTTGTAACTAGTGTGATGACTTATACGTTATAATTCAAACCAGACGATTTTAGGTGATATTTCTTGAAGCTTACCAAATGAGTGTTATGGGGTGACTGGTATCTGACAAGGATGAAGGGTGGGTTAAATACATTTTGTGAGTGAGGGGGAAAGGCTGGACGACAGGAGGTAGCGAGGTCGTCTTAACCACCTCACATACATGAAGCAACAAGCCTTAGCAACTAGAGTAACTCATGATAGACAACACTTTACATTAACTACAAAATCCGGTATGCTATCCTGATTCCAACTTTACCGATCATATATTTGTCTTTCTCCAACAACCCCCAGTTATGATACTGAACGAAAATAGCCCTCTGCAGGTCTCAGGCGAACTACTACTACTACTACTACTACTACTACTACTACTACTACTACTACTACTACTACTTCTACTACTACTACTACTACTACTACTACTACTACTTCTACTACTACTACCCTTACTACTAAGTGTGAAGAGAATTCTAGAGATAATCGAAATTTGTCGTGTCTACAGTATATAACAATAATAAACGTGTTCTGTATAATACTTCTCCAATTTAATAATCGGTCCCCGGTTCATCAACGCCGTTTATAATCCTTACTGTTTCTACCTGTTGAACTTGGATGGCGTTGTTAATCAAATATCTAGTTGTAACCTCGAATCATTAGGAAGCAAATTTTGAAATATTTGAGTCTGTTTACTGTCGCAACAATCATTGTAACTGAGGTAATGTAAATTTTACTATTGCCCTGTTTGAAACAGACTGTACAGACAGATACATTTACCTAGGAGGAGGCTGTAGGCACCACCCGAACAGAGCGGTACTCCCGGGGAGAACTAGGTGGTTGAAAAGGACAGCTGGAACTCCTGTTTCACCACCTGGCCTCCCTAGCTGATCCTCTCTGTGCCTCACCAATAGTGAGGACAACCCCAGCCTGCCCTCCAAAACACCTCCTCCTCCTATCAATACATTATACTACAAACACTTTACACACTACACTACCTTTGCAATAAAGAACAAATATATATGATGACGTTCATTCACCCAGACTCGAAGTCCCCCATTGGTCTGTCCCCTGGTCCAAACTCCTCAAAGTGCCCTGGACCTCTACCTTTTACTCTATCTACCCATTTTTTTTTTTTTGTTGTTTTCTATATTCCAACTACTCCCTCTCGGGCATAGGCTGAGAGCCTGTACATTCCACCCCTCAACACGGTGATGCCCGTGAGGTCTTGTTCCAGTCTGGGGAGTGAGACATGTGAAGCACCCATTCATGGCTCGAAGCAGCTCCATCTCTGAAGCGGCTGGTTGCTTCGTTCAAGTGCTTCACTGTCTCAGCCTCCAGACTCAGACCCTCACTCTCAGAACGCCACCTATTGAGTAGTGAACTCATTTATGTAACATTCGCTGCCTTTCCTCTAATTTCTTATCTGTTGAACACCTTCTCTCTTCTATCAAACCTGACTTACTTTTCCACACCGAAACTCAGTTGTCTAAGGCAACAGACAAAAAATCCATCTAATTATCCCTCTACTATCTCTATCCTCAATTCAAAGCCAAAGGTGGATGTTGCGTGTACGTACACAACAATCTTACTCGCTGTCGTGTTCCCAACTTTGACTCTTCTGAATTATCAACTATCTGGCATAAGCTATATTGTCACTCTCTGACTAAATATGTATGTGTTGTTTTATCCTCCCCTAATTCTACTGACTATCCAAAATTCTTTGACTATCCTACTTCTAAAGTAGAACTAATTCTATCCATCTCTCCCTTCTCTGAAATCTCCATCTTAGGAGATTTCAATGTTCACCACCAATGTTCACTGACCAAGCTGGTGAACACACCTACATTTTGTCTATCCTAAATGACCTACAGTAGAGCAGTTAGTTCAGCAACCCACCCGTATCCTGGACCGCCCTAGAGATCGGCCCAACATCCTTGACTTATTTTAATCTATAATCCTTCTGCTTATACTGTAAATCTTCTCTCTCCGTTGGGCTCCTCCAATCATAACCATATATCTGGTACCTGTCCTGTCTCTCCAGTGAGGCCTTCTGACCCACCCAGCCGGGGGTGCTCATGGCACTTTGGCGCTGCCGACTGGGGGGCTCTACAGCAGTACTTCTTTGATTTCCCATGGAATTATTTTTGCTTCCTTGGCCGGGGACCCTCAGAGAGTGCTGAGCGCATTACTGAGGTAATTCTTTCGGGCATGGAAGCATTAATCCCATTCTCTTTCTCTCAGACTAACTCACAAAAGTCTTGGTTTACTCATGCTTGTTCTACTGCTGTTTGAAATAATGAGGAAGCATTCAAACGGTACCGTCGCCTCCAAACTCAAGAAGCCCGTACTATATATGTCTCTGCCCGGAATAAAGCCAAATTTTTTCTTCGACCCACCAAAAACTCTTTCATCAATAACAAATGCTCTGAACTCTCCAACTCTAGCTCTTCCCAAGCTTTTTGGCATCTAGTAAAAAACTTCTCCACTTCCTCCTCTTTTCCACTCTGACGGTACCACCGTCACCTCTTCCTCTGACAAAGCTGAACTCTTCGTTCAAACTTTCCCTAAAAACTCCACCTTGGATGATTACGGTGCTATTCCTCCCTCTCCACCCCCCTCTCACTTACTTATGCCTAATATCATAATCTCTTCTAAGGATGTACTCTTGGCCCTCTCTGGGCTTAATACTAAGAAGGCGTATGGACCGGATGGTGTTCCTCCTGTTGTAACCAAAAACTGTTTTTCCGGGCTGACTCCCTGCCTAGGCAAATTTATTCGGCTCTGTCTATCCTCTAACGTCTTTCCTTCATGCTGGAAGTTTGCTCTTATTCAACCTGTCCCAAAGAAGGGTGACCGCTCTCAACCCTGCAACTATCGTCCAATTGCTCTCATTTTTGGCATCTCTAAAGTTTTTGAAACTCAAGATTTGTATGGGAACTGCTTTATGATCCCATGGAACAATACCGATGGTTGGCAACCCCCCAAGTCAAGCCGCGTGCGTGTGGGCGAGCGCGGGAGTGATTTTCCAGTATTTTGCCTACCCATCACCCCATGTTAATTATGACTTTCCCTCACCCCCCAGGCCCCCTGAATGACCTAGGTGAGCGGTTTTACGTTGTTTTTCCTTCAATACTAACCCATTCCATGTCTTTTTTAAAAAAATTGACAAGTGGCTGGTCCCTCGTTATACATTTATTATAAGTCAGCCGGTGCTCTGTGGGTGAAGGGCCGCTCTACTGGTGATCTTCTTGCTTATCTTACTAACTCGTGGTCAATCTCACTTCGGAACTTCAGTGAGACCCTTGCTCTAGACATATCGAAAGCCTTTAATAGAGTCTGGCACAAGTCTTTAATTCCCAAACTACCCTCCTTCGGTTGATATCCCTCTATCTGTGCCTTTGTCTCTAATTTCCTTTCAGTCCACTCCATACCTGCAGCTGTGAATGGCCATCGCTCACTTCCTCAACAAATCAACTCTGGTGTTCCTCAGGGTTTTGTTCTGTCTCCATTTATCTTTCTAATATTTATCAATGATCTCCTCAACTGTACCTCTAGTCCTATCCACTCATATGCTGATGACTCCATCTTACACTATACAACTAGTTTTTCACATCAACCCAGCATGAAAGCAATCCTAATCAAACATGGCAAGGCCATAGAATGCCTATCTTCTAATCTTTCAATTACTTCTGATTGGGGCAGAGCAAATCTTGTTACTTTCAACACCTCCAAGACCCAGTTTCTCCCTTTATCTCTCCATCACAATCTTCCACAAGACTATCAACTATTCTTCAACTATATACAACTCAACCCTTCATCATCTCTCAACATTCTGGGTGCATCTTTTTCATCTGACCTTTCTTAGAAAGATCATATTACCACTAATGCTAAAATAGCTTCCCACAATCTCTGTGAGTATTGTTCGCATGTGTGGGGAGGCTCCACCCATACTGCACTTCTCGAATGAGAAGAATTAAAAGCATTTCGCTTTATCAACTCGCCTCCTCTTACTAGTTCCCTACAATCTCTTTCTACACACCGCAGTGTTGCAGCTGTCTCACTCTTCTATCGCTATTACAACAAATCAGTGTTCTTCAGAGCTCTCTCAGTATATACCCATTCCTTTGCGGCGAGTGTGAGGCACCCACCTTTCAACACAGTCCCACTCCTATTCTGTCCAGCTCTCCAACCCAAAAATTGGCAAATATTCTGTCTTTCTTCTACTCAACAAGTGAACTCTGGAACTCTCTCCCTCAATCATTATTTCCTTCATCCTATGACTTAGACTGCTTTAAACTTTGTGTGTCCTGGAATTTTGACTCCAACGTCCTTTGAATTTGGCTGTCACTCCATTAACTTTAAGGAAGACATTCGTTACAGGCAACATGCCTTTTTTCTCCTCCCTACTCATAGAAAAAAACAATTATATATATATATATATATATATATATATATCAATATTTGTCTTCGTTTTGAATAATTGTGTTGAAGGTGTGTACGGCGTCATTGATGCTTGTAATAGGTGTACTATTTGGAGTATTGAGGCACTGTTCTGTCTTAGTTGTGATAGCTTGCCAGATGGCTCCTTAACCCGTCCAATACCAGCGACGGCAGGGAGCCGTCAGTAATGTACTTTCCTTGTAACTGCCAGTATCAAGCAGTGCCTGGTACCACGACCGTTTGAGCACTGCTGTCGATATGGCATCACTTCTCAGCTAATATCCAACCCCCTGCAGCCTGGGAGAGCCAGTATTCCTTCATCTTTTGAGGTGGGAGGATGTTCTATCTTGCCATTTTGGCCACATTGCTTGGGACTGGGGGGGAGGGGGGGATTTTATTGCTGTATCCTCCGGTACAGTAGGGGTTAAGAATAAGTGTATGTGTGTCTGTGGCCAGCTGGGGTGATTTTGTTTTTGGTGGTGATGAAGATCAGGAGGTGGTGAGAACTTAAGGTTTTAACCACCCTCCAGGATGTCGTAGGGGGAAGGTTGTGAGAGCAAAAGGTGATGTCTGGTGATGAAGGGAGGTAGAGGGCTTGGTGGGAAATATGGGTATGTTGATGAATCTTATTTAGGATGGAAAGGTTACAAGTTTGGTTCTTTATCACAAGCCCTCTGCCTGTGTCTGGAATGTTGACGTGCAAGGCCAACGACTTGGTGTTGAAGTCACCACCCAGGATGATGTTGGCGGATGTTTGTGATGTGTTATATTTGTGGGGTGTAGTGGTTAAGTACTGTGGGGTACGTTTGGGTGGGATGTATGTATTTGTGACTGTTATGTGTGATTTGTTGCCAGTGTGTATTTTAAATGTTTTATCTATGTAGTATTGTCGTGTGGGGGGAGGAGGGATTGTGTATTTATACTGGTACCAGATTTTTTTCTTATTTTTTTTTACCATGGTGATGAGTCCACCACCGCCGTCAACAGCCCTGTCTTGTCTACGTGGTTAGTTAATATTTTAGGCTAATAATAATTATATATATATACGCTGATACACTGCATTTATTTGATATTATATAGATCTCACATTAAATGAGTTTATCTTGGCAACTGTAGACAATATATTACAAAACAAGTCATTATATATATAAATACATATGAAATAATAACAAACCCCTAAATAGACTACCTTGAGGAACATACAAACATAAATACTAAGGAACATTGTCATCATGACCTGAGTGTGTTTACATCTTGAGGTGACGTAGGTAATGGGAGCAAAGCTAAAGTCTGATGCGAGGGGGATCTTTTGGAATCCGCCCTTATTCACTCCCTTAGTTTGGCGATTTTGAGATGTTACATATCATTAGCTTGGTGATTGTAAGACGCTTCACCCCATTCAGGTGTCGATCTTTTCTGGGCGAGTGAGAGAGTGCTTCCATTATACAAGAAATGGGCCTCCGACCAGTACATTTATAAATAAACAAATATGCAAAATTAGATTTAGTTCTCGTAAAGTAAGGTGACGCTAAAAGTTATTGAAAACAAGGTAGGTTGTACTATACACAGCAGGTCTCCTACTGTGGTTGGACAGACACCGCTGGAATAATATAAATACGATCGAATAATCTTTGTACTGACTAAAGTAGATAATAAGTTATAATAAAGGGTTCAACAGTATGTTACCTATAGCATTCTAGGGTATCTATTGGTATCTAGTTTGGTTGAAGGCACTCATGATGGTGATACGGTCGAAGGGACACTGGTCGAACACCTGAGCACACTCGGCCACACTCTTGGCCTGGGACCCCACCAGAGCAGCGTATTGGAAACTGGACTTGGAACTCTTCATCTCGGAGAAGATCACGGGCTTTACCTTGCGCCTGGGGAAGAAAATAGACAACTCATTATATGAAAGAAAATCTTATTAATAGTAGTACCCTAACTGTACTATTACTACCACTGCTATACCAGGTGTCAGCCAACTTGCCAGCTGAGCTATGCTCCTTCAGAACACTTCCCTGGACGAAATTATGATGGTGAGCGAGGAGAAGTAGTTCAACTCTTAAATTGCCTGTCAGGGGTCATACTACTGCATCTTCTATTGCTATACTTTTACTACTACTACTACCAATTAGAATAATAATAATAATAATGACACCAATAATAATTATGGTAAATCTAAATATGAGCCAAAAGTCTTTGAGATTTATGATGAATAGACTTGAGGATAGTTATCCCTGAATATTATATAGAATGAAAAAGAAAATTCAAAAGGGCTGGAAATGTAATTTGAACTTGCAGTGTATTACTATAAGTTAAAGAACTCATATAGATATATGCAGTACAAGATATAAAAAGTAATTGAAGTTAGTGAAAAATATATGCTAATTATAGGACTTTCTACCAACCAGAAGTAGCTTAAAAAATATTGGTGCAATATTAGCGTAATTCCGTTCACAACCAAACACATGGTGGCAGCGGTAGGATGCAAGTTCCAATGAGGGTTGCGAAAAGCCTAAAGCCTATAAGATAAAGAGTCTTGGGCCTAAGCACTTTTAAAAATATATTAAGTTATACCTGCATGGGAGAGTGCTAATGATGTGCTTCCATATTTGATTGTGCATTAGTAATATATCGCTGCTTGTTTAGTATGGACGTTACCATTGAGTATTGCAATTATATGGTTCCACGACCAGATATTGCCCTATTACCGGAATATATATATGGCTCTGAAAAGCCATTATGTGTCATTGATGTCGTAACTCACCCAAAAAGATTAAGAATGAGACGTTCCTCCCCGCTGAGATCCTGGTCCGGGGTGGCTACGAGTTCACACACTAGTCTGAGGCCACACCCGAACTGGTCAGCGTTAGCGGCCAACGTCAGGAACAGTTCAGGGTCCTCCACGGGGATGCACATGTTGGAGTCAACGCTTCTCTTCTGGTATCTGAAATTAAGGGTAACAGTTCAACAGAAATCATACAGGAAGGAATGCTTTTCAGTTTTAATTTCCAGTTTGGTTTACAATATTTTCAACTGCATAGTATATTTCAACCAATACTGTAAGGTTAGTCTAGCATAGATAAGGTCTGGTTTTATGATTTTCAGCACTGATTAAGCTTGAAGTATACGCCACTTTTTTTGTCCTAAATATATGAAGTAGACAAAAGGCGAAGATGTCTGTAACAAGTGTCCCCTAAAAGTTGAAAGAATGATAAAGATCCAAATTCAAGGAACGTTAGAGCCAAATTCATTGACATACGGAGCTTGAAGTAGCTTAAGTCATAGGATGAGGGAAAGGCAGATTGAGGGAGAGAGTTCCAGAGGTTACTAGTCTTGTTGAATAGAAGAAATACTGGGAAAATCGGTTCACTCCTGTGTTAGAGAGAGTTGGACACAATAGGGGTGGGAATGTGTTAAAAGTCGAGTGAGAGAGATGCAACTTTGCGGCGTGTAGAGAGAGATTGTCGGAAATTTGTAAGAGGAGGTGAATTGATGAGACAAAATGCTTTTGACTCTACCCTTTTAGGAAGTGCGGTATTGCTTGAACCTCCCCCAACATGCGAACAATACTCGAGTGCAGGAGTGAAGAACCCACAGTGACGGCTATGCACACCTAACTTCTGGGAAGCTGTTTTAGCAAGTGTGGTAATATGATTTTTACAAGAAAGGTCAGAAGAAAAAGATACACCAAGAATATTAGAGAAGTTAAAGGGTTGATATGTGTATAGTTGAAGAGTAAGTGATTGTCTTACGTAAAATTGTGACGGATAGATAGCAGGAGAAATTGGGACTTGGAGGCATTGAACAAAATTCGCTCTGCCCCAATCGGAAATAGTTGATAGATCAGAAGAGAGGCGTGGTATGGCCTCATCACTTGAGTTTTGGAGTGATAATGTGGATGGAAATAGCCTAATGGTTGACTAATACAAAACCCACAGCCTTTACTAAAAACTTACCCTTTCTTGCCTCTGGAACCAGCCGCCGCTAACGCCAGACCTCCCAACACCAGAGCCCCCGCTACCGCCACGGCTCCGGCCCCCACTAGCGCCGCAGCGCTTCCGGACCCGATGGTGAGGCCGAGGGCGAGGGCGGTGGTGGTGGTGGCCGCTGTGCCGGTAGTCAGCAGGATGATGGCTTGACAGAAGGGAAGGAGAGCCACAACACCCAACACGATAACGGCGTTGAACTTCATCTTGATCTGGTGAAGGAATGCACAGTAAATTGCTTAAACTAAGGATTTGACTCAATCTCTATCAGATATAATTGTGTAGATTTCTCAAACTAGTAATTTAACCCGTTTTGATATGGCAAAGACAATATTGACTAATAATGCTATAGGCTTAACTTACCTTTCCCCAACACACACTCATAATGAGGCTTCTCATCGTCATAACCAGGAACAAAGTAGCAACCACACCCAACAAGTAGGCAGAGTTGAAAATCATTACCTGATACAAACATTTTCTCAGGCTAGGGTTATAACTTCATGTATGCATAAATAAGGTATCAAAAACAATACTAGCTCACGGTGGGAAATTTGAACCTCGGAGCAATGGCAATACGTCCTGGTTGTTCATGTAAAAGTGCAGTGTTCATATTCCCAATGGTGTCTAGTAGGCTCTGAACTCATCTCCCAAGCCCCCCTCCCTCCTTCCCTACCCCACCACCACCTCCTCCATCCGGCTGTGATAACATGTCTAAGTGGGCTTGGATAATCACCATACTTTTACCTCATGGCAACTCTAGTTCTCAGTGTGTTGATTCTGTCTTTAAGAGCAGTAAATCTACTCATTATAATAGAGTCAAGTGGTGTATACAGGATGTGTCATGTTTTACATAGATGGAGGGCTTAACTCACATACTGTGCAATTACTTTACTTTTCTATAAATTAATTAATACCTCCTTGCATGTCTAAAAGTGGCACCATGTATATTCCTACAGAAAACAGACCGTGTTACATTACTCTGTTACTGGTTTGGGTAACTTCAGTACCTTCAGTACCACGAGTATAAGTCTAAGCCTTTGTAACTAGTGTGATGACTTATACGTTCTAATTCAAACCAGACAACTTTAGGTGATATTTCTTGAAGCTTACCAAATGAGTGTTATGGGGTGACTGGTATCTGACAAGGATGAAGGGTGGGTTAAATACATTTTGTGAGTGAGGGGGAAAGGCTGGACGACAGGAGGTAGCGAGGTCGTCTTAACCACCTCACAGACATGAAGCAACAAGGGTTAGCAACTAGAGTAACTCATGATAGACAACACTTTACAGTAACTACAAAATCCGGTATGCTATCCTGATTCCAACTTTACCGATCCTATATTAGGCTTTCTCCAACAACCTCCAGATATCATATTGAACGAAAATAGCCCTCTGTGGGTCTCAGTCGAACTACTAAAATACTAAATATACTCAAATACTATCGTTATACATATATACATACATAAAACCAAGTTTATCATACTTTTTATCCATCAGAAACCAACATTATTATTGCATTTCTCTTTAAAATCGATGTTCACGACTCCAACTTCCTTATAGCCTGAAACTCGCGACTGTATAATTGCCAACATAATTTAACAAACTCATGACTACGGCGCATTATAAGGGGGTATATGGTTAGACGTCACCGGTACAGAAAGGGTTAACCTCTTCTGTACCGGTGATGTACTTTTCATTATATTCTGGCAACTATTAGACGCTTTTGTTCAGCTTAGGAAGGATGTCTACTCATTAAAAGGCTACAGACTATCTCAATTAATCCTTTTAGCTACCATATATCCTTCCTGAGCTTCATAAAATCGTCTAAATATAGGCAGAAAAGAACTAAAAAGACAACCTCGGTACAGAGGGGGTTAAAGGTGGTTGGTATTCCGCAGCCGTACTCCTCCTCCTCCTCCTCCTCCTCCTCCTCCTCCTCCTCCACCCCCGTCCCTCGAGGATCGCCTAAAAGCCTTCAATTCTATTACCACAACCACTCAAGCTACTCACAGGTTCTCAAACTGTTTTACACTCGCTCAAAGTAGTTGCAGGGACTCGCGGATTTACACAGAACAAAGATAATTAGTCCAGCCAGGGCGAAGGGTGGTGAAGTGGTTGTAGTACTGGGCATGTAATATTAACCCCTTAGAGCTCTGGTGCGTTTTAGAAGTTTAATTTGGCTATCATTAGACGATTTTGCGCAGCTTAGGAAGGATCTGTGGGTATTATAAGGGTAAAGCCTATCTCAATCAACCCTCTGACTTCCACACACCCTTCCTAATTTGAATAAACATCGTCTAATAACTTCCAGAAAACAGAAAAAAAATGCGTTTTGGATCTTGAAAGGGTTAATGACTCGGGTTTGATTCCCGGTATATCCAGGAGAGTCAATAGACACGTTCACAGATGCGATTTTGTGATAAGTGGCTTGAAATGAGGCACAGATGATTGTATGCATGTATGTATGTACTGTACAGTATGTATGTATATAAATAATTATTTAGCTGGTACTGGCTGAGCTATAATGATTGATATAGTCTACTGGTTGAGTTGCTACTGGTAGACATATGTGTGAGAAATGGTCTACTGATTGAGTAGGTAATGGTTGAAATATACTGGTTGAAATGGTCTACTGATTGAGGAGGTAATGGTTGAAATATACTGGTTGAAATGGTCTACTGATTGAGGAGGTAATGGTTGAAATATACTGGTTGAAATGGTCTACTGATTGAGGAGGTAATGGTTGAAATATACTGGTTGAAATGGTCTACTGATTGAGGAGGTAATGGTTGAAATATACTGGTTGAAATGGTATATTGATTGAGTAGGTAATGGTTGAAATGAGTTAGTGCTGGTAGAGTTATATTTGAAATGACCAACTGGTTGACGTGGTCTTCTGATTGAGATCCATTGGTTGAATTGGTCTACTGGTTGAGATCTACTGAATGATACAGTTAACTGGTTGAAATTGTCAACTGGTTGAAATGGTCTACTGGTTGAGAATTACTAGTTGAAATGGTCTACTGGTTGAGAATTACTAGTTGAAATGGTCTACTGGTTGAGATCTATTGGTTGAAATGGTCTACTGGTTGAGAATTACTAGTTGAAATGGTCTACTGGTTGAGAATTACTAGTTGAAATGGTCTACTGGTTGAGATCTATTAGTTGAAATGGTCTACTGGTTGAGAATTACTAGTTGAAATGGTCTACTGGTTGAGAATTACTAGTTGAAATGGTCTACTGGTTGAGATCTATTGGTTGAAATGGTCTACTGGTTGAGAATTACTAGTTGAAATGGTCTACTGGTTGAGAATTACTAGTTGAAATGGTCTACTGGTTGAGATCTATTGGTTGAAATGGTCTACTGGTTGAGAATTACTAGTTGAAATGGTCTACTGGTTGAGAATTACTCGTTGAAATGGTCTACTGGTTGAGAATTACTAGTTGAAATGGTCTACTGGTTGAGAATTACTAGTTGATATGGTCTACTGGTTGAGAATTACTAGTTGAAATGGTCTACTGGTTGAGAATTACTAGTTGAAATGGTCTACTGGTTGAGAATTACTAGTTGATATGGTCTACTGGTTGAGAATTACTAGTTGAAATGGTCTACTGGTTGAGAATTACTAGTTGAAATGGTCTACTGGTTGAGATCTAGTGGTTGAAATAGTCTACTGGTTGAGAATTACTGGTTAAAATAGTCTACAGGTTGAGAATTACTAGTTGAAATGGTCTACTGGTTGAGATCTATTGGTTGAAATAGTCTACTGGTTGAGAATTACTGGTTAAAATAGACTACTGGTTAAGAATTACTAGTTGAAATAGTCTACTGGTTGAGAATTACTGGTTAAAATAGTCTACAGGTTGAGAATTACTAGTTGAAATGGTCTACTGGTTGAGATCTATTGGTTGAAATAGTCTACTGGTTGAGAATTACTGGTTAAAATAGACTACTGGTTGAGAATTACTAGTTGAAATGGTCTACTGGTTGAGATCTAGTGGTTGAAATGGTCTACTGGTTGAGAATTACTAGTTGAAATGGTCTACTGGTTGAGAATTACTAGTTGAAATGGTCTACTGGTTGAGAATTACTAGTTGAAATGGTCTACTGGTTGAGATCTATTAGTTGAAATGGTCTACTGGTTGAGAATTACTAGTTGAAATGGTCTACTGGTTGAGAATTACTAGTTGAAATGGTCTACTGGTTGAGATCTGATGGTTGAAATGGTCTACTGGTTGAGAATTACTAGTTGAAATGGGCTACTGGTTGATTTCGCATTAGTTGAAATGGTCTACTGGTTGAGATCTGATGGTTGAAATGGTGTACTGGTTGAGATATACTGGCTGAAATGGTCTACTGGGTTAGATCTACTCGTTGAAATGGTCTACTGGTTGAGAATTACTAGTTGAAATGGTCTACTGGTTGAGAATTACTAGTTGATATGGTCTACTGGTTGAGAATTACTAGTTGAAATGGTCTACTGGTTGAGAATTACTAGTTGAAATGGTCTACTGGTTGAGAATTACTAGTTGATATGGTCTACTGGTTGAGAATTACTAGTTGAAATGGTCTACTGGTTGAGAATTACTAGTTGAAATGGTCTACTGGTTGAGATCTAGTGGTTGAAATAGTCTACTGGTTGAGAATTACTGGTTAAAATAGTCTACAGGTTGAGAATTACTAGTTGAAATGGTCTACTGGTTGAGATCTATTGGTTGAAATAGTCTACTGGTTGAGAATTACTGGTTAAAATAGACTACTGGTTGAGAATTACTAGTTGAAATAGTCTACAGGCTGATATCTACTGGTTAAAATAGTCTACAGGTTGATATCTACTAGTTTAAATGGTCTACTGGTTGGGATCTACTGGTTGAAATGGTCTACTGGTTGAGAATTACTGGTTAAAATAGACTACTGGTTGAGAATTACTAGTTGAAATGGTCTACTGGTTGAGATCTAGTGGTTGAAATGGTCTACTGGTTGAGAATTACTAGTTGAAATGGTCTACTGGTTGAGATCTAGTGGTTGAAATAGTCTACTGGTTGAGAATTACTGGTTAAAATAGTCTACAGGTTGAGAATTACTAGTTGAAATGGTCTAATGGTTGAGATCTAGTGGTTGAAATGGTCTACTAGTTGAGAATTACTAGTTGAAATGGTCTACTGGTTGAGATCTAGTGATTGAAATAGCCTACTGGTTGAGAATTACTGGTTAAAATAGTCTACAGGTTGAGAATTACTAGTTGAAATGGTCTACTGGTTGAGATCTAGTGGTTGAAATGGTCTACTGGTTGAGATCTAGTGGTTGAAATGGTCTACTGGTTAAGAATTACTAGTTGAAATGGTCTACTGGTTGAGATCTAGTGTGTGAAATGGTCTACTGGTTGAGATCTAGTGTGTGAAATGGTCTACTGGTTAAGAATTACTAGTTGAAATGGTCTACTGGTTGAGATCTAGTGTGTGAAATGGTCTACTGGTTGAGTTATCCCTGAAGCGTCTCTATAGCAGGTTGTCAGGTGATCGTTGAAGCGAGAGCAGTGGTGGTGATTCCCGAGTAGTGGACAGGAGGGGGGGGGGGGGGGGGGGTGTCTAGGTTGTTATGGAGTACGAAGGGTGTGACGGTCAACTCAAGCTAGGTGTTCTAAAGCCGCTGTCACACGAGCGCTTTTTCCGTCAATTTTCCATGAGCAAGTTTTTTCTCGTATTATTTCGGGACTTTTTCGCACTGGTATCGGAAACTAGATTGAAGGTAGATTATGTTAGGCGGCTGAATTTTGACAAGGTGTAATTTTTGAAGCTTCCAGACCATAATTGCCCGTAAAAATTGCTCGAAAAAGGGCTCGTGTGACTCCGGCTTAAGATCAACGGGAGCCCCCTTCCAAGAGAAATGTGTACATTTTATGGTAGACAAATGTTCCGGCCAAAGGCCGGTTCCTCTTAAAATACAGGCTCGCTATCGCTCGCCAGGAAAAAATCAACACCTAAATGGAACGAAAGATCTTAAAATTGACAGAAATGCGGCGAAATTTCTTAAAATCGCCAAACTAATTGATCGAACGTCTTAAAATCTGAATACTAAAGGGGCTAAACCCGAGGGAGAAGGGGCACCAGAAAAACTACCATCTCGCCTTAACAAGAGCTAGTTATAGTGGTTGCTGCGGTTAATTACTGGTTGTTGGTTGGTTGTCCGGGAGATGTGATGGTTTACTGTATGTGTGTGTGTGTGTGTGTGTTTGTTTTTTTTTTTTTGGTCGGGTGTGTGTGTGTGTGCCTTGATGCGTGAGAGGTGGTGGGAAGGAGAGAAGGTCTAGGTTGAGGGGTGTTGTGGGGAGGGAGGGGAGGAGGTACTGTAGATATCTCACTACTCCCTCACCACATCGCTAAAGCAACGGGGCTAATCATGAGGGCGAAAGGGTAGGTGTATAATTATACAGTATGTGTGGGGGGGGGGGGGTGAGGTGGAAAGGAGAGAAGGTCTAGGTTGAGGGGTGTGTGGGGAGGGGGGGGGGGGGGGGGAAGGTACTGTACCCACATCGATACTACTAAGTCATAAAGTTAAGGGGAGGCAGACCGTTTTTCTGGACCCCCTCCTCCCTAATGTTTAGCCCCACTAGTTTTGAGATTAAAAGACGTTCGGCCCATTAGTTTGGCGATTTTAACACCTTTCGCCCCATTTCGTTGTCAATTTTAAGACCTTTCGTGCCATTCAGGTGTCGATTATTTCCTGGCGAGTGATAGCGAGCCTGCAATTTTAAGAGGAACCGGCCTTTGGCCGGGAAATTTTTCTACCGAAAAATTTACAAATTCATCTTGAAGGGGGGTCTAGGTGGTGTTTTTCTAAGCTTGATGGAGGTCTAGGGAGGAAACTATACAAACAGATATGAATAAATTAATTAATAGACCAAACAAACAGTCTGCCTCCCCTTAAGCCTAGTACCTATCAAAATGTATCTAACCTAACGTAACTGACCAAATGATAACATAAGCTTCAGGTGTAATTATGTCGGTCCTAAGATAACCATTTCGAGTTGAATGTGTTGAAATTGAAGGACAAGAGAAAGGGGTTATTAAGATGTCCGCATCCCACGAGAATCTTTGATTATAGTCCAGTTTTACTATATTTGAGACTCTCATAGATATTTGAGCAAATTCGTACTATTCCTAACCAAACCTATTCCAATTTACGCCAACCCAGGTTCGTGATAAATGCCTAATGTTTATGGGAATTACTTCATATGGCAGAACAAAAAATCGGGGTTTTCTGATTTTGGTAGGGAGGGGGCCAGATAGCAGGTAGATGTGGTGATTGCTGTGAGGTGTACTAGACGTTGTGAAGGGTGTGGTGGTGGTGTGGTGGTGGTGTTATGATGACATGAAGGGAGCCCACACCGCCAACCTCGGCCTATGTGTGTGTGTGTGTGTGTGTGTGTGACATTCCCACAAGGTCGCCGGGGAAGGACGTAGGCTGGTTTGACTTTCCAACTGCGGTGTTTTATGGCTGGTCTGGTGAACGGTAAAGTATCTTAACAACAATAATAACAACACGCCTCACTGATGGTCAACCACCTCAGCCCCCCCCCCCCCCCTCTCTCTCTCTCGCTCTCGCGCTCTCTCTCTCTCTGTATATATACTGTATATATATATATATATATATATACAGTATATATATATAATATATATAATTATATATATATATATATATATATACATATATATATATATATATATATATGGCTGCTTCGAGCCATGATGGATGCTTCACATGTCTCACTCCCCAGACTGGAACAAGACCTCACGGGCTTCACCGTGTTGAGCGGTGGAATGTACAGGCTCTCAGCCAATGACAGAGAGGGAGTAGTTGGAATATAGAAAACAAATATATACACAAATAGAGAGAGAGAGAGAGAGAGAGAGAGAGAGAGAGAGAGAGAGATTTTGCCCCGAGGGGCGAGTTTATTGAGCAGCGCCCCCCATCCTGTGAGGGGACAACCACTAGTAAGGCGATACATACTGCTCAAAGAGCCATTATTCCACTGAAACAACAGCATCGTCGTCTGGTTACATTCATATTTGTGTTTATAAATCAGGTTGGCATTATTCAGATGTGTTATTATAGTTTCCTCATTTAATTGTCACATGGTCTGTATATACGTATCTCAAAAAAAAAAAAAAAAAAAAAAAAAAAAAAAAAAAAAAAAAGCAAGCAAGCTTGTAGTGACTGAATTATTAATTGACAGGTTGTAAATAATAGCACTACAGAACTAGTGCAATCGTATGAGGAGACTATTCATATTTTCATTACATCAATGGTTATTGAGATCATAGTTAGCTGAATACAATTATTGTCAAGAATTGATTAAACACCGAATGAAGCTTCAAATAATGCACTCGTTTCCAGGGACTACCACTCGGAGAGAACATTGAAGTCAAACGGTCGTCAACCAACACTTAATATGCTGAACATAAACTGTGTGTTTGTTTGTTTATTTTCTTTTTTCCCTCCCTGTTCTTTTTTCCTCTTTTTTCCTTTAATAAATTGGCTGTGGTTCATCTTCTGTGTTTATTTTATTTAGACTGCTTTTAAACCAGTTGTTGAATCTTAAATTTGGTTGTTGTGCATAATATTCCTTAATTTTCTCTAGAGTTGGGTCTTGTGATAGTTCTAGTTTGTGCCATATTTGTGTTGCTTGTCTATGGAGTCGGACATTTAATGGTAGTGTGTTTGTGTATTCGTGTATTTGTTGTGTCGTCATTGTATAGGGGTATCTTTGGTTTGTGGCGAATCTTAGGTCTGTAATCTGTAAGCGTGTGATTGTGAGATTGAATATACTTAGTGGGTATTTCAAGAATGTCAGGGGGTAAGGAAATGTGATTTGTATATTAGAAGACTGTGATTAACGAGACGTGTAACATGTGGAGGGAGGTGGTAGAAAGAGAGGGATCTCGTTGGGGGTGGAAGTTTCGCTCCCAGGAATTTTTGTTCCTGTGGTATTTCAATAATAATAATAAAATAATAATAATAATAATGGGACAACCACTGGTAAGGCAATACATACTGCTCAAAGAACCATTATTCTATTGTAATAACAGTATCGTCGTCTGGTGTTATTATAGTTTCCTCATTTGATTGCCACATGTGCTGTACAGTATATAGGCCAACGTGCTCATGAAAGACAAAAACAAATAAAATAAAAAAAATGACTGAATTATTAATTGACAGGTAAATAATAGCACTACAAAACTAGTGCAATCATATGAGGAGGCCATTCATGTTTTCTTACATCAATGGTTATTGAGATCATAGTTAGCTGAATACAAATATTACATACATGATGTGACTAATATTTCGAACTACATAAATTATTATGCAATAATAGTACCACAAATATATTACAATCATATGAGGGACACTTCACATTCTTCATTACATCAACGGTTATTGAGGCCATAGTTAGCTGAATACAAGAGTCACATACATATGTGACTAATATTACCAACTACCGAAGTTATAATGGAATTATAGTAATACAAATATTTTACAAACATGAGTTACATGGTTCAAATTCTTATTACAATAATGGTTATTGAGGGGATAGTTGGCGCAATATGACCAGTGGAGAAGTTTACATGCCGATAGTAATATAATATTTAGTAGGGTGTGTGGTTATGGGAGAGAGGGAGGGGGGTTGTAGGAGGTAGAGGAATGGGTGGGAGAGGAGGAGGGGTAGGGGGGAGGAGGGGGAGGAGGAGGTAAGGTACTCCAGGGAGGAGGAAAGTGTGAAAGGGGAGGTGTGTGTGTGTGTGTATGTGTTGGGGAGGGTGGGACATACTACATATAAATAAGTTGTTTAAGGCCAGCCATAGTACTGAAGATAAAAAATAAATATGGTAGTTAAAAAAAAAAAAAAAAAAAAAAAAAAAAAAGGGAAAGTTTGTATTTCAACGCAAGTCTACAGATATCAGCAGTATCGCTTCATCGTACCTGACACAACATATCAATAAGTAAAGAAGGAAACTGTATACATGCAAAGATCAAGATTCAATTATGTTTAGTAGCAAAACAATATTCAGAAGGAAGATACTAATAGTCCTCCGGGAGGGATATGCCGCATATCCGAAGGTACTTAATTGTAGGTCAAACCATTAGCGGAGAATATTGAGGACAATTATGTTGCTTACATATGCAAGGGTCATGTATATTGGCTTGCAAAAGGATATGAATTGGCACTTAACAGATTATTTAAATAAATACTGTGTTAGAGGCTCAGAGGGATATGTATATACTGTACATTGTCAATCTATTAAATGAGAATAGCAGTGATAAGTAAAGAAATACTGACTGGTATTATAAGTGTGACATGATCAATGAAAATATGAAATCGTGTAGAGGGCGTTACAAAGGGTTTAAGTGTGACCTTGTAAGAAAGAAGAGATGTGTGGAGGGCAAGGGGTGCATACTTATAAGGTTCATGTTCATGTTTACAGTACATATTATTGTGGGGGGGCAAAGTTCTTGTGTTTTTTTAGTATGTTATTGATTACGTTATTCTTTAGCATGTATATTGCTTGATCCTCAATTGTGGTTAACTGATTATTCCTGTATTCCCTAATCATTGGGCATTCCAGGATATAGTGCTCGAGAGAGTGTTTGTTGGGAGCTCTGCAAACCCTACATTGCCTGTGCTCTTCTTCTACCTGCCAATTCAGCTGCCATGGATAACAATAGCCAAGCCTTATTCTTGCATGTACTGAGTCTACCCACCTACTCGTTGTACGTTTACCATAGGTGTATTTGGTCGTAAATGCTACTTTATTGTAGTAGTTTATAGATCGGCTGGTATTATGATGTCTAGCTCTGTCTTCATCCACTCTTTCTTCTTGTGTCTTTTTAATTATAGTTCTCAAAAAAAGACACAAGAAGAAAGAGTGGATGAAGACAGAGCTAGACATCATAATACCAGCCGATCTATAAAGAGAGAGAGAGAGAGAGAGAGATGGTGAGGGTGAGCCAGTTGAACCATAAGCCATAATAATTACCCTGGACTGTTCTAATAGGCGGGGTGCAGTCTTTACCACAGCGGGAGGGGTGTGGTGTGGAGAAGTAATGGGTAGTGATGTGGTGAAGATGATGTTGTAATGATGATGGGATGGAAAGGGTGGTGATGTGGTGAAGACGACAATGATGATTATGATGATGATGATGATAATGGGAGGGAAAGAGTGATGATGTGGTGAAGACTTTTAGCTGGTAATTCTGCTACATATTGATGGCTACATATTGATGGCTACATATTGATGGCTACATATTGATGGCTGCAGCTCCAATTTCCTTATAGACCATATCTCGCAAGTGGTCAATTGCCGACTTGCGAGTTTCGTTCTATAAGGAAGTTGAAGCTGCAGACAACGATATTTACCGTAATTACCAGCTAAAATACGGTTGTAGTACCTTTATAAATACATAACATCAAATTCAACATACCTTTTATCCATCAGAAACGTACATTAATATTGCATTTCGGTTTAATATCGATGTTTACGGCTCCAACTTCCTTATAGCCTGAAACTCGCAAGGGGAATATCATTGTATACTTTGAAGAAAATATATAGTCGGTTTAAGGGGAGGCAGACCGTTTATCTGGACCCCCTTCTCCCTAATGTTTAGCCCCACTAGTTTTGAGATTATAAGACGTTTGGCCCATTAGTTTGGCGATTTTAACACCTTTCTCCCCATTTCGTTGTCAATTTTAAAAGACCTTTCGTGCCATTTAGGTGTCGATTATTTCCTGGCGAGTGATAGCTAGCCTGCAATTTTAAGAGGAACCTCTACCGAAAATTGTACAAATTCATCTTGAAGGGGGTCTAGGGGGTGTTTTTCTAAGCTTGATGGAGGTCTAGGGAGGAAACTAAAAAAATATATGAATAAATTAATTAATAGACCAAACAAACGGTCAGTCTCCTCTTAATTTCATCTGATGGTAAATTGAATCCCATAGTACAAAGGAGTACACAGGAAATCAAGCAACAACAGATCCAGTGACCCCTCTAGGTTGCTTGTCCTCCAAAACACTGAGGATCATGTATCCAAACAGTGGTTTAGAGTGGGAACACTGGCAAGGGAACTACTGCCCTGGAACTAAATTGATAATGGAAAAATATGAACCTCCTAAGTCTTTCCGTCGTATTAGTGCTTAGTTTCCATAATTAACAACTTATTTCGCTACAAACTCAACGTAATTAC
Source organism: Paralithodes platypus (assembly GCA_032716605.1). Lineage (NCBI taxonomy): Eukaryota > Metazoa > Arthropoda > Malacostraca > Decapoda > Lithodidae > Paralithodes > Paralithodes platypus. Next base: position 17,988,300 of record CM064526.1, read on the forward strand.
TTAAGGGGAGGTCTCCACTTGAGGGATTTTTTGCTTGACCCCTTTCTCCCTCATGTTTAGCCCCATTGCTTTTGATATTATTAAACGTTTGCCCCATTAGTTTAGCGATTTTAAGAACTTTCACCCAATAGTAAGACCTTTCGTGCAATTCAGGTGTCGATTTTATCTTGGCGAGCGATAGTGAGCCTGTAATTTAAGAGGAACCGGCCTTCGGCCGGGACATTTTTCTACCGAAAAATGTACAAATTTATCTTGAAAGGGACTCAAGGGGGTGTAATTTTAAGCTTGATGGAGGTCTAGGGAACAAACTAAATACCTCCCCTTAACACCTATAATAATGACATTTAATTAAACCACGGTAAGAGCTTTCCCTACGACCTTTCCCGACCTAGATTCACCCTTATCGCTTATCTGTATAAGGGTCAAAATAGACTATGTTATGACTACATTTAACCCCTTCAGTACAATGACGTAGTTTTCATCTTGTTCTGGTTGCCATTAGACGAATTTCTTGAGTATATATTCGATACCTCTCTGGGACTCACAGGGGTAAATATCATCTCAATACACCTTCTGCATAACACAGGTCCTTCTTAATACTACATGCATACAATCGTCTAGCTATAAGGGGGTAGTGCTTGTTTTTTTGGCTATATATTCAAGTATTCATATATCTTTTAGTTTCCTCGCTAGACCTCCATCAACCTCATAAAAGCACCCACTAGACCCTTTTTCAAAATAAATGTGTACATTTTTTTCGGTAGAAAAATTTCCCGGCCGAAGGCCGGTTACTTCTAAAATTACAGGCTCGCTATCGCTCGCCAGGAAAAAATCGACACCTATATGGCACGAACGGTCTAAGTATTGACAAAGAAATGGGGTGTAAAGTTATATAATCACCAAATTAATGAGTCGAACGTCTTAAAATCTCACAAAACTAATATGCTAAACACGAGGGGGAGAAGGGGGTCCAGAAAAAGCGAGTACTGCCCCCCCCGCCCCCCTCAAAGAGCATGACCGCTAAAAAGACAAGTCCTCGTGCTGAAGGGGTTAAACTTTAAAGGCTTCCGACTATTCTAAATGATTATTAAGGGGGTAGTACTCGCTTTTTCTGGACCCCCTTCTCCCTCATGTTTAGCTCCACTAGTTTTGAGATTATAAGACGTTAGGCCCATTAGTTTGGCGATTTTAACCCCTTTCGCCCCATTTCGTTGTCAATTTTAAGACCATCGTGCCATTTAGGTGTCGATTATTTCCTGGCGAGCGATAGCGAGCCTGCAATTTTAAGAGAAACCGGCCTTCGGCCGGGAAATTTTTCTACCGAAAAATGTACAAATTTATCTTGAAGGGGGGTCTAGGGAGTTTTTTTCTAAGCTTGATGGAGGTCTAGGGAGGAAACTAAACAAATATATGAATAAATGAATTAATAGACCAAACAAACGGCCAGCCTCCCCTTAAGGACTTCTGACTATTCTAATTATTAAGGGGGTAGTACTCGCTTTTTATGGACCCCCTTCTCCCTCATGTTTAGCATATTAGTGTTGAGGTTTTAAGACGTTCGTTCCGTTAGTTTGGCGATTTTGACACCTTTCACCGCATTACTTTGTCAATATTAAGACTTTTCGTGCCATTTAGGTGTCGATTTTTTTCCCTGGCGAGCGATAGCGAGCCTGTAGAATGGACGAATGTGTCGTGGTCTACCGATATGTAAACTAATAATTAGCCGAATGTACGTGAAATCTGCATAGTAACCGCGGCTGAGTGAAATATGTGCGTTGCTGCATCGTAATGTGTTCCAGCCTGTAGCTCTTACTTAATTAAGGGGGAGGGAGTCGCCTTTTCTGCACCCCCTTCTCCCTCATGTTTAGCATATACATTTTGGAGATTTTAAGACGTTCGTTCCGTTAGTTTGGCGATTTTGAAACCTTTCGCCTCATTTCATTGACAATATTTAGACCTTTCGTGCCATTTAGGTGTCGATTTTTTTCCTGGCAAGCGATAGCGAGCCTGTAATTTTAGAAGGAAGCGGCCTTTGGCCGCGAAATTTTTCTACCGAAAAATTTACAAATTTATCTTGAAAGGGGGTCTAGACGGTGTTTTGTTAAGCTTGAGGTCTAGCGAGGAAACTAAAAAAAATATAAATACATAATTACATAAGTAGATAAATATAATTATAAATACATAATTACATAAGTAGATAAATATAATTATAAATACATAATTACATAAGTAGATAAATATAATTATAAATACATAATTACATAAGTCGATAAATATATAGACCAAACAACCAGGACTACCCCCTTAAGCTACCTATTACCCCTAAGCTAGGGGTTTAGTTAGGTAATCAGCGGGGTCTCCGTTCTTCCATGAGGAGTAGCAACTGGCGGTTTATATGACATAGCCATATATACAGTCATGGTTATATGACATAGCCATATATACAGTCATGGTTATATGACATAGCCATATATACAGTCATGGTTATATGACATAGCCATATATACAGTCATGGTTATATGACATAGCCAAATATACAGTCATGGTTATATGACATAGCCAAATATACAGTCATGGTTATATGACATAGCCATATATACAGTCATGGTTATATGACATAGCCATATATACAGTCATGATTATATGACATAGCCATATATACAGTCATGGTTATATGACATAGCCATATATACAGTCATGGTTATATGACATAGCCAAATATACAGTCATGGTTATATGACATAGCCATATATACAGTCATGGTTATATGACATAGCCATATATACAGTCATGGTTATATGACATAGCCATATATACAGTCATGGTTATATGACATAGCCATATATACAGTCATGGTTATATGACATAGCCAAATATACAGTCATGGTTATATGACATAGCCATATATACAGTCATGGTTATATGACATAGCCATATATACAGTCATGGTTATATGACATAGCCAAATATACAGTCATGGTTATATGACATAGCCATATATACAGTCATGGTTATATGACATAGCCAAATATACAGTCATGGTTATATGACATAGCCATATATACAGTCATGGTTATATGACATAGCCATATATACAGTCATGGTTATATGACATAGCCAAATATACAGTCATGGTTATATGACATAGCCATATATACAGTCATGGTTATATGACATAGCCATATATACAGTCATGGTTATATGACATAGCCATATATACAGTCATGGTTATATGACATAGCCAAATATACAGTCATGGTTATATGACATAGCCATATATACAGTCATGGTTATATGACATAGCCAAATATACAGTCATGGTTATATGACATAGCCATATATACAGTCATGGTTATATGACATAGCCATATATACAGTCATGGTTATATGACATAGCCAATATACAGTCATGGTTATATGACATAGCCATATATACAGTCATGGTTATATGACATAGCCATATATACAGTCATGGTTATATGACATAGCCAAATATACAGTCATGGTTATATGACATAGCCATATATACAGTCATGGTTATATGACATAGCCAAATATACAGTCATGGTTATATGACATAGCCATATATACAGTCATGGTTATATGACATAGCCATATATACAGTCATGGTTATATGACATAGCCATATATACAGTCATGGTTATATGACATAGCCATATATACAGTCATGGTTATATGACATAGCCATATATACAGTCATGGTTATATGACATAGCCAAATATACAGTCATGGTTATATGACATAGCCAAATATACAGTCATGGTTATATGACATAGCCATATATACAGTCATGGCTATATGACATAGCCAAATATACAGTCATGGTTATATGACATAGCCAAATATACAGTCATGGTTATATGACATAGCCAAATATACAGTCATGGTTATATGACATAGCCAAATATACAGTCATGGTTATATGACATAGCCAAATATACAGTCATGGTTATATGACATAGCCAAATATACAGTCATGGTTATATGACATAGCCATATATACAGTCATGGTTATATGACATAGCCATATATACAGTCATGGTTATATGACATAGCCAAATATACAGTCATGGTTATATGACATAGCCATATATACAGTCATGGTTATATGACATAGCCAAATATACAGTCATGGTTATATGACATAGCCAAATATACAGTCATAGTTAGTAATTGATATATTTCGATAAACCGATTAAACGAACCTCCGGAATACATATAGCTGGTAAAAAATGTATACATATATACACACAACACACACACACACACACACACACACACACCTACAACACCCATGTGAATAAAGGGTGCCTAAAATAACAAATAACCCTAACTAATTGAAGTGCTCAGGACGGAAATGGGAGACAATTTTATTCTCCTCAGGACAAGGCGAGTCTCGGAATTAATGAACCCGCCTCGCTTTGTTTTTCTCTTTCTCTCCTTCACTCTTTGGCTTGTATCCATTCGGCCCTAGTCAGCCTACTGTTTTAAGATGTTTACCCCTATTCAAGTGTCAGTATTTTCCTGGCGAGCTGTAGCGAGCCAGCATATACTGTATATTTTTTGTTTTTGACAGCAAGCTAAATTTGTGAATTTTTCGATAGAAAAATGTCTCCGGCGAAGCCGGATTTCTCCATACAATGCTGGCTCGCTATCGCTCGCCAGGAAGAAATCGACACCTGGATGGGGATAAACGTCTTAAAACAGTTGGCTGAATGGGGTTGAATGGGTACAAGCCAGAGATAGAGAGAAAAGGAGAGAAAGATAAACAAAAGCAGGTGACTCCCTTAATGAACACGCTCCACAACATCCTCAACGATTTTTATGTTTTGTTTTTTTTAGTTTTTTTTTAGTTGGTGATTTTGTTATGATTAATCTATTTACGCATATTTATTTATTTCGTCATTAAATTAATTGGGTCGTGTTTAATTGATCTAGATTTATTCTCAGTAGGATAATCTGTTGAATGTGTGTGTGTGTGTTGGTTTTGATTTCATTGTTTTATTGGGGGCTATTGTATCGTGTTGTATTGATGTATTTGTGTTGTTTAAAAGGGGAGATTTCCACTTGAGGGATTTTTTTCTTTACCCCTTTCTCCCTCATGTTTAGCCCCATTGCTTTTGAGATTTTAAGACGTTCGCCCCATTTGTTTGGCGATTTTAAGAACTTTCACCCCATTTATGTCACTTTTAAGACCTTTAGTGTCATTTAGGTGTCGATTTTTTCCTGGCGAGCGATAGCGAGCCTGTAATTTAAGAGGAATCGGCCTTCGGCCGGGACATTTTTCTACCGAAAAATGTACAAATTTATCTTGAAAGGGGGTCAAGGGAGTGTAATTTCAAGCTTGATGGAAGTCTAGGAAACACACTAAAAACCTCCCCTTAACCATGATTATATTTATCAATTTGATGTACTTTATTGGGTTATTTATTGATGTTTAATTATTAGATTAGATTTTATGTGTGTTCTATCAATTTATGAGATTTTTAAATTTATTGATATGTTATTAATTTATTGATATGTTATTAATTTGTTGATATGTTATTAATTTATTGATGTTATTATTGATATGTTATTAATTTATTGAGATGTTATTAATTTATTGATATGTTATTATTGATATGTTATTATTGATATGTTATTAATTTATTGATATGTTATTAATTTATTGATATGTTATTAATTTATTGATATGTTATTAATTTATTGATATGTTATTAATTTATTGATATGTTATTAATTTATTGATATGTTATTAATTTATTGATATGTTATTATTGATATGTTATTAATTTATTGATATGTTATTAATTTTACTAGCATGTTTTAAGGGTTTGATTGCTTATGTTATAATATCCATGTGAGTGTTTTCATGTGGCTAAATAATTAAGTTGCGGAGGAGAACAATACCACTCCGATATTCTTTCTGGCAATGGATTTATTACACATTTTAGTGATATTGGAACTGGTTACATTTTTCATACCAATATACCCAATAATTATACATATATTTTGTCCTGTCTGGTAACATTTTTCATACCAATATGCCCAATGATTATACATGTATTTTGTCCTGTCTGGTAACATTTTTCATACCAATATACCCAATGATTATATACATGTATTTTGTCCTCTCTGGTTACATTTTTCATACCAATATACCCAATGATTATACATATATTTTGTCCTGTTTATTTTTGAACATTTGATATTGCATAGTGTATTCTTCACCATTTTTCTTCTCTGGACACGACGGTACAGTTGCCCACACTTTTACCTGGCACAGTACAACCTTTATTTTAAGCTATTTTAGCTTTATCTCTGTATAATATTGAAAACTTAAAGGGGGAATGGGCGTATTTATTTCTTCATTTCAATATTGTTTTTTTTATATATTTTTTAGCTTCCCCTCTAGACCTCCAACAAACTTTAAAAAAAAAAAACACCCACAAGATATATTTGTACATTTTTCGGTAGAAAAATGTCCCGGCCGAAGGCCATTTCCTCTTAAATTACACGCTCGCTATTGCTCGCCAGGAAGAAATCGACACCAAAATAACATGGAACAATCTTAATATTGACAAATAAATGGGACGAAAGTTATTAAAATCGCCAAACTAATGGGCCGAACGTCTTATAAGCTGAACACAAACGGGAGAAGGGGCTCAGAAAAACTATTCCCCCCCCGAAGCTATTATAGCCTTATATATCTGTGTATACATTGAACACTTTAAGGAGAGATTTCCACTTGAGGGATTTTTTTCTGCTGGACCCGTTTCTCCCTCATTTTTAGCCCCATTGCTTTTGAGATTTTAAGACGTTCGCCCTAGTAGTTTTGACACTTTAAGACATTTTGCCCCATTTATGTAAATTTGTTAAGACTTTTCGTGCCATTAAGGTGTCGATTTTTTCCTGGCGAGCGATAGCGAGTCTGTAATTTAAGAGCAACCGGCCTCCGGCCGGGACATTTTTCTACCGAAAAATGTACAAATTTATCTTGAAAGGGGGTCTAGGGGGTGTAATTTAAAGCTTGATGAAAACGTAGGGAACAAACTAAATACCTTAACGATATGCACTTCAACAATAAAGAACAAACAAACAACAATAGGTTAAGGGGACAGTGGATATATTTGTTGGTCTATGTATATATGTATATATGTATATATGTAGGTTTTAGTTTCCTCCCTAGACCTCCATCAAACTTTAAAACAAAAAAAAAATCCATTAGATCCCCCTGCAAAATGAAGAAATCATGTGTAAATATTGTTGATACCAATTATTGATCAAAACATAATGGTGCGGAAACATCACTTATTACCCCGACTGTACAATCGCGCTAATAAGTCATGTCTCGGCACCATGTATAGTTTCGATCAATAATTATTGGTATCAGCAATGTCTAAGCTTCATTTCTTCATATCGAGTGAAATATACAAACGTTGTTCCTACACTTAACCACCCTATTCAACATCTGGCAGACATTAATACATCACAGAGCAAGCCAAACATAATGGGTGCCGAGACATGACTTATTAGCCCGACTGTACTATCTGCCCCAATTAGGGTGTAGAAAGAAACTAGCTCGTCTGGAGGTCTAGGTCTGTCACAAGAGGAACTCATTCTTTTCATTAAGCATTTTTTTCTGGGGGACGAGAGAGAAAAATAATTAAGCCCTCACTTTTATTTTCCAGTTCACCCCAGAATACATTAACCCTTTGAAGCTCTGACGCATTTTAGCAGTTTATTTTGGCTATCATTAGACGATTTTATGCAGCTTAGGAGGGATCTGTGGGTATTAAAAGGGTAAATAATATCCCAATCAACCCTTTGACTTCCGCATACCGTCACTATTCTGAATAAAATCGTCTAATAAGTAGCCAGAAAACAGAACAGAAATGCGTAAAAAGCTTGAAAGAGTTAAAGAGATTTGATAAAAAATGGGATTATCATTATAATATGTTTTCTCTGTGAAAGGTCATACCATTGTTTACAAAAAAATAAGGTCATACCATTGTTTACAAAAAAAAGGTCATACCATTGTTTACAAAAAAAAGGTCATACCATTGTTTACAAAAAAAAGGTCATACCATTGTTTACAAAAAAAGGTCATACCATTGTTTACAAAAAAAGGTCATACCATTGTTTACAAAAAAAAGGTCATACCATTGTTTACAAAAAAAAGGTCATACCATTGTTTACAAAAAAAAGGTCATACCATTGTTTACAAAAAAGGTCATACCATTGTTTACAAAAAAGGTCATACCATTGTTTACACAAAAAAAAGTCATACCATTGTTTACAAAAAAGGTCATACCATTGTTTACAAAAAAGGTCATACCATTGTTTACAAAAAAAAAAAAAGGCAATAATCTTAATATTCTAAAACTAATGGGGCTAAGCATGAAGGAGAAGGGGGTTCAGAAAAACAAACAGGTTCCCCTTACCATATCCATATAATACCCACTGCGCTGTTAAGGGGAGGTATTTAGTTTGTTCCCTAGACCTCCATCAAGCTTAAAATTACACCCCCTTGAGTCCCTTTCAAGATAAATTTGTACATTTTACGGTAGAAAAATGTCCCGGCCAAAGGCCGGTTCCTCTTAAATTACAGGCTCGCTATCGCTCGCCAGGATAAAATCGATACCTGAATTGCACTAAAGGTCTTAATATGGGGTGAAAGTTCTTAAAATCGCTAAACTAATGGGACAAACGTTTTATAATATCAAAAGCAATGGGGCTAAGCATGAGGGAGAAAGGGGTCAAGAAAAAAATCCCTCAAGTGGAGATCTCCCCTTAATAACATAGTGAATAATATACAGGTATGATGAAGGGCTATAGAACTATATTGGGGTATAGAGTGATTTATCTCTTTATCCCTGCATTGAATGGGTTTATTACCACCATTATAACTTTATAGGGGTCAATGGTTATGGGTACTTAAATGACTCTGTTCATACCAAGTACATATTAACCCTTTCAGAATACCATAGCACTTTCTTTAAAGGGGGGTCATCGTTTTTTTTTTTATCTTTCTCTCCTTTTCTCTCTTTCCCTGGCTTGTATCCATTCGGCCCCATTCAGCCAACTGTTTTAAGACGTGCATCCCTATCCAGGTGTTGATTTCTTCCTTATAGCGAGCCAGCATTGTATGGAGAAATTCGGCTTCACCGGAGACATTTTGCTATCGAAAAATTTACAAATTTAGCTTGCTGTCAAAACACAAATATATATATATGCTGGCTCGCCACCGCTCGCCAGGAAAATATTGACACCTGGATGGGGGTAAACGTCTTAAAACAGTAGGCTGAATGGGGCCGAATGGATACAAGCCAAAGAGAGAGGGAGAGAATGAAAAAATAAACGAGGTGGGCTTTCGTGTCAGTGTGCAACGACCTTAAGGGGAGGTATTTAGTTTGTTCCCTACGTTTTCATCAAGCTTTAAATTACACCCCCTAGACCCCCTTTCAAGATAAATTTGTAAATTTTTCGGTAGAAAAATTTCCCGGCCAGAGGCCGGTTACTCTTAAATTACAGGCTCGCTATCGCTCGCCAGGAAAAAATCGACACCTAAATGGCACGAAAGGTCTTAAAATTGACAGAAATGGGTCGAAAGTTTTTAAAATCGCCAAAATAATGGGGCGAACGTCTTAAAATTAGAAAATAAATGGGGCTAAACATGAGGGAGAAAGGAGTCAATAAAAAAGTCCCTCAAGTGGATTATCTTCCCTTAAAAGACTACAGACAATCTCAATTAATCGTTTTAGCCACCATATACTGTGTACTTCCTAAGCTGCATAAAATCGTCTAAATATAGCTAAAATGTAATATAACACACGTCGCTGGTACTGAAAGGGTTAACTCCTACTGTACTGGTGATGTCCTTTTCATATATGCTGGCAACTATTAAATGATTATATTAAGTTCAGGAAGGACCTCTAACCATTAATTGGCAATACACTATCTCAAATAAATCCTTCCGATGCTGAACAAAAAAAACGTCTAATTGGTTAATAAGTAACACCCCGTTCTTAACATTAATCATCAATTACAAACCCCAATGTACTTGAATAATGAGAGCATATGGTCCTCCCGGGATTCCAACTCGGGACACCACACCCAGAACATAAGCACCTGTCTGTCCATGATGTGGTTATGATTCTTTAATAACAAATGATAAATATAAGCAATACTAACAATAACAATAACAATAACAATAACAATAACAAGAGCCTTAATAATAGATTTGTACAGAATGCTCTCAACAACATGATGGCAGAAAATGTATAATAATAATAATAATAATAATAATAATAATAATAATAATAATGATAATGATAATAATAATAATAATAATAACAATAATAATAATAACAATAATAATAATAATAATAATAATAATAATAATAATAATAATAATTAATAAATATAAATGTATTAATAAGAGCATCTATTTATGAAAGTTAGATGACACTGCTAGTTAGATGACACTGCTAGTTAGATGACACTGCTAGTTAGATGACACTGCTAGTTAGATGACACTGCTAGTTAGATGACACTGCTAGTTAGATGACACTGCTAGTTAGATGACACTGCTAGTTAGATGACACTGCTAGTTAGATGACACTGCTAGTTAGATGACACTGCTAGTTAGATGACACTGCTAGTTAGATGACACTGCTAGTTAGATGACACTGCTAGTTAGGTCTTAATTTGTAATATATTTAAGAAGTCCATAATTATAAGGTTATACTATTATTAAGGGAGCCCACCTCGGTTTTTTTCTCTTTCTCTCCCTCTCTCCTTGGCTTGTATCCATTCGGCCCCATTCGGCCTACTGTTTTAAGACGTTTAACTCCATCAAGGTGTCAATACTTTCCTGGCGAGCGGTAGCGAGCCAGCATATATATATTTTTGTTTTGACAGCAAGCTAAATTTGTACATTTTTCGATAGAAAAAATTCTCCGGCGAAGCCGGATTTCTCCATACAATGCTGGCTCCTTTTCTCTCTTTCTCTGACTTGTATCCATTTGGCCCCATTATACAAGTCAGAGAAAGAGAGAAAAGGAGAGAAAGATAAACAAAAAAAGGTGACCCCCCTTAATTCAAACTAGGCAAACATCAGTTAGAAAGTTTGAAAATAGAGGCATTGAGAAGGAATATTAGAGTATAAGTCAAAATATATATAAATTAGAGTATAAGTTAAAATATATATAAATTAGAGTATAAGTCAAAATATATATAATATATATATAAATTAGAGTATAAGTTAAAATATATATAAATTAGAGTATAAGTCAATATATATATAAATTAGAGTATAAGTCAAAATATATATAAATTAGAGTATAAGTTAAAATATATATAAATTAGAGTATAAGTCAAAATATATATAAATTAGAGTATAAGTTAAAATATATATAAATTAGAGTATAAGTTAAAATATATATAAATTAGAGTATAAGTTAAAATATATATAAATTAGAGTATAAGTGGAAATATATATAAATTAGAGTATAAGTAAAAATATATATAAATTAGAGTATAAGTTAAAATATATATAAATTAGAGTATAAGTCAAAATATATATAAATTAGAGTATAAGTTAAAATATATATAAATTAGAGTATAAGTCAAAATATATATAAATTAGAGTATGAGTTAAAATATATATAAATTAGAGTATAAGTCAAAATATATATATAAATTAGATTATAAGTTAAAATATATATATATATATCACGGTACTGAAGATATAGCCTAAATTGAGATACTCAGTCAGTCAGTCAGTAGCCAACCCTTACTCCCACAAGGGGTAGGAAGGATCAGCAAGAGACACAAGCAAGGAACAAGAGGTGACAGGGGAAGAACACATTTAACAGTTCGCCCACAAAAAGCAAGCACACAAGCATTCAGAAGCACCGATTACTCATCAGCCCCTGAAATCAATGACTTAAGGGGAGGTTTTTAGTTTGGTCCCTAGATATCCTTCAAGCTTAAGATTACACCCCCTTGAGCCCCTTTCAAGATAAATTTGTATATTTTTCGGCAGAAAAATGTCCCGGCTTAAAGTCGGTTCCTCTTAAATTACAGGCTCGCTATCGCTCGCCAGGATAAAATCGACACCTAAATGTCACAAAAGGTCTTAACATTGATAGAAATGGGTTGAAAGTTCTTAAAATCCTCAAAATAATTGGGCGAACGTCTTAAAATTAGAAAACAATGGGGCTAAACATGCGGGAGAAAGGAGTCAAGAAAAAACTCCCTCAAGTGGCTATCTCCCCCTTAACGTTAAATGTTATACAAAATAATATTAAACCCAATAAATTACCCAAGTGCTAAATTAAATAATATACAAATAACACTATTAAACTCAAATAAATTACCCAACTACTAAGTTAACAATCTACTAAATCGTCGTGGCTCCCTGACTCTGATACAGGTCATCGGATACAGTTGATGGTGTGACACCCCTTAAGGGGAGGGTTTTAGTTTGTTCCCTAGTCCTCCATCAAGCTTAAAATTACACCCCCTAGGCTCCCTTTCTAGATAAATTTGTACATTTTTCGGTAGAAAAATTTCCCGGCCAAAGGCCGGTTCCTCTTAAATTACAGGTTCGCTGTCGCTCGCCAGGAAAAAATTGACACCTAAATGGGACGAAAGGTCTTAAAATGGGGCAAAAGTTCTTAAAATCGCCAAATTAATGGGGCGAACATCTTAAAATCTCAAAAGCAATGGGGCTAAACATGAGGGAGAAAGGGGTCCAGAAAATAATCCCTCAAGTAGAAATCTCCCCTTAAGCCGGTATTACACGAGAGCTTATAATTATAGTCAACATTCGATGATCAACATTTTTCTGGCAATATTTCTGGAGTATTTTCCCCTGGTATCGGAAACTAGATTGATGGTACATTAATTTGGGTCACTGAAATAATTTAAACGTTGACCTCATAAGCTGCCAGACCAGTGTTAAGGATATATGTTGAGGGAAAAAGTGCTCGTGTGATACCGCCCCTCACAGAGCTGTCTAGGGATTGTTTGAAGAGTGTCTGTTTTTTTGTTTTTTTTATCTGTCTCTCCTTTTCTCTCTTTCCCTCCCTGGCTTGTATCCATTCGGCCCCATTCAGCCAACTATTATAAGACGTTTATCCCCATGCAGGTGTCGATTTCTTCCTGGCGAGCGATAGCTAGCCAGCATTGTATGGAAAAATCCGGCTTCGCCGGAGAAATTTTCTATCGAAAAATGTACAAATTTAGCATGCTGTCAAAACTAAAATATCTATATGCTGGCTTGCTACCGTTCGCCAGGAAAATATTGACACCTGGATGGGGGTAAACATCTTAAAACACTAGGCTGAATGGGGCCGAATGAATACAAACCAAAGGGGGTGGGCCACATTTCCTACACCATGTATACTGCGTATTTCCTACACGTCACATCTCCTACAAATTTAGCAGTGTTTAGTGTAGTGACATATTTCCTACACATATACTGCATATCTTCTACGCACAAAAATCTATACAGTCACATTTCCTACACTGCAGTGTATCGGGGGAGGAGCCTCTGTCTGTACTCGGCGCTACTGTCTCACGACTCGCCCGACGAGTCGAGTTGATTCGAGTCTTCGGGACAGACACGTGTCGGGTGTAGGAAATGTGGTGCAATCTGAATAGGGAGAAAAGTATCATTCACATTCAGACACGCGTCGAGTTGATTCGAGTTTAGTCTCCAACCAGCAGTATTCTTTTCTCCATTCGTCGGGACAGACGGTATTTCTGGGCCTTGTACTCCACTGCTGTACTCCACCAAGCATGGCTAGGATTGAGGGAAACATCTGCTTCAATGCAGTGGTTTACGAAGACAACTCTGGATTCCGGTACATCCGAAATGTGGCCAGAAACAACAAACTACACCTGCGTTGCGTTCAGCACCCCAAGTGTGGAGGAAGAGACGTCATGTCGGAGGTAAAAATTGTAGTTGTACTATATTCCCCCCCCCCCCTCCTCTCCCTATACAATTATGGGTAAGAAAAGGTATTTAGTGTCGGTCAATATAAAATGTATGTAATTAAATTGCTAAACAAATTTTGTATCTAGTTTAGAGTTGTGTAAGTTTGTTTTGATGTGTGATAATAGGCGGAAATGCATATTTACCCATTAAACAACAATCTAAAACTACGCCCCTCCACTCGCGAAAAATGACTATTTGGCCATAACCGTTTGCCGTGGGATACAAAATATGTTGAGGGGGGGGGGGAGTCCCCCTCCCCCCCAAGGAATTATTGAAATGTTCATATATTTAAACAGTAGGGGGCAAAAACCTAATTTTCCCCAACGCGAGTCGCCGAGGCTACACTCGCGGCGGATGTAAACAAACCCAACAGCCTCTTGCGAAGTATGCTTTATAGGGGATATATTTATTTCTTTTTCAGGATCAGTTATATACATTTGTACGCGCATTTAGACACATATAGGAATTAAATACATGGTATAAGAAACCTGTAGGCCACGACAAAATCGGTCTGAATTTAATTACATAAACTTTATATTGTCCAAAGTGTCCCATATTCGTGATTTAATATTGGTAGTGACAAACCCATCTTAGACCAATTAGAAAGGTAATTCACCATCGATATACCTAATAGATGTAATATACCTTTTTCATATTATATTTAGGACAAATTGAATTTTCGGTCACGTATGGGATATAATGGATAATAACAACCCTGCAAAATGTCCCACTTGTCGTACAATCATTCATGACAGGCTTGAGATATTAATTTAAGATAAATTAATGTCCTCACTATATACAATTTTAACTGGTTTTACAGTTTCATTTTAATAGACATATCTTTTTAAAGAGAAATAAAAACAAATCCCACATATATATTCTCCAGCGTTTTGTATTTTTTGCTGCATAATGCATAATGCCACGTGATCGCATTGATGAGCACTGATCATGTATCAGACTTGTAGGAGATATTACAGTATAATTGTAGGAGTTATGCCGGATGCACCGTGTGGTGTAGGAGATATGCTGGGTACCGGTACTCAGTTTTGGTGTAGGAAATGTGCTGGATACTTGTTTTTGTGTAGGGAATATGACCGACTATGTGTAGGATATGTGGCAGTACTCCAACTTTTGTAGTTGTGTAGATGTGACTACGCCCCAAACCAAAGAGAGAGAGAGGGAGAGCAAGATAACAAAAGCGAGGTGGGCTCCCTTAACCTCTCCGTTTGCCCCTGAAGCCTATTGGTCCACCGAACCTTCTATGTCTTCTCGTGGAACTGAAATAAAGGTAGAGAAGATTAACTTTATTCCAATATATATCTCCCAAAAAAATAAAAAAATAATAAATAACTAAATAAATAAACCAATATATATATATATATATATATATATATATATGTATATATATATACACATATATATATATATGTATATATACTGTATATATATATATATATATATATATATATATAGAGAGAGAGAGAGAGAGAGAGAGATGTATTGTTCGAAGTAACTTGATTATTGAGACTTATGTGCACCTTATTGCACAGCAAATTACATGTATAAATCCATTCCTTTTTGTCATATCTGGATTTATAAATACTAACCGGTTCACCCCTTATACAGAATGACTGTACACTTGGAGATTACTGTCATGTGCAGGGCCATCGACACTTGATCCTTTGAGCACCAGCGACGTGTTATATTTTATTCTAGCTAATTATATAGACGATAGAATGCAGCTTAGGAAGGATCTGTGGTAGTTATAACCGTTGGTTGAGCTAGTTTAAAGACATATTATTGCTAGAGGTCCTTCCTAAGCTAAGTAGAATCGTCTAATAGTTGCCAGAATATGATGAAAAGGACGTCCCTGGTACTGGATGGATTACTCTCAATATTTTCGGCGCCATTGAAACAGTTGGATCCGCTATATTGTGTTGTCCTGTTACACAAATATATATAATATTTTTCTTGACAATCACTATTAAGCTTCGACTATAATGTGAGATGAGGCTTAACTTTTAACCCCTCTTACGTGACTGTGTAATTTTCGAACTTTTATCAGTGTATGTACAGTCGTGCTGATAAGTGATGTCTCAATACCAATTATGTTTTGATCAATAATTGGTATCAGCACTATCTAAGCTTAATTTTTTCATATCGAGTGAGATATATAATCATGTTCCTACACTTACCCACCCTATTCAACATCTGACAGACATTAACCCTGCTCAGGTAATGTTCCAGAAGTGTAACTAAATTAGCAATGTGGCCCCATATGGGGACCGGCACTTTAAACGGCCCTCACCCGAAAACTGATTGATGGATTTTAAATTTCTTGTTACCAATAGAAACTACTTTATGCTTAATATTATGTTAAGAGCGAATTACACTACTGTAAATATTAAGTCATATATACAAACAAACAAAATAGTGAAAAAAAGGGTCAACAAAAGTGAGGCATGTCTCATACATTACATAAGCTGGATTGATTTGGTTGCAGGGCCGTGGAGGGTATGGCTGAGGGTCTAGGGTGACAACAAGGCAGAACTCTATTACTAAAAAAAAGTTCGATAGGAAGGGGAAATTTGTAGTACACATTTGGTATTATGGACCCCATATGGTGACCGGACAGGTTCGTACAGGAAAGGGGAGGAGAGAGAGCGGCGGCTCACACCCTCTCCCAGTTGTAGGACGATGCGGACTGACTGCTCGTCTTCAAAACTTCTTGCCATCGGCCTCCGGCCGTGAAATATTCGCGAAAAACCTGTTTTACGCATATTTTTTGGCCCTAATGGGGCCAATATGCCTGACCAGGGTTAATACAGCACAGAGCAAGCCGAACATAATGACAACTGGGACATGACTTATTAGCGCGACTGTACACTCATAATAATTCGTGGACCCTCTATATTTATATGCAAATATAAGTACTGCATCTGAATTGATCTTAGCATACAAATTACTTTTCAATAAACAAAATATTTATAATCTTGTAGTTCATGCGTGGAAAACTATATTCATAAATTCGTTTCCAGAGATATACTTCCATTTATATAAATATGTGAAGTCCACGAATATTTATGAGTGCACCAAACGTCATGCAAATTCTTCATTATTCACACTTAAAGGAGCACAAGGAAAGCAAGCACCAACATATATATTTCTGTTTAATGATGCATAGGTAGAATAAAGTTAATAGTCGTTTGTTGAGGGTGTTTTGTTTTGAGCTGTTTAGGTTTTAAAAATACGGCCTTGCGCATGTTAATGAAATGTGTTGAAACTCCCGGTGACGTTGTAATTATAGTGATTAATGATGGTGGTGAGGGGAAAGAGAGAGAGAGAGTGAGTGAGAGAGAGAGAGAGAGAGAGAGTGTGAGTGAGAGTGAGCGAGAGAGAGAGAGAGTTAATGACCTTAGCACCTCCACCTAGTCATAACATTTAAGGGAGTACCTAGCGTAATGTGTAGAGAGAGTGAGAGAGAGAGAGAGAGAGAGAGCGAATTAATGACCTTAACAACTCCACCTAGGCAGGCGTTAATTAAGCTAACTATATATCTAACCATCTATGCCTTTATCCATCTATCAATCAGTCAACACATACGTAAATCTAACTATATATCTAATCTATCTATACATTCATCCATCTATCAATCAGTCAACAAATAAATATATCTAACTATATATCTATCCATCTATCAATCAATCAACAAATAAATTAACCTAACTATATTTCTAATGTATCTATACATTCATCCATCTATACATAAATCAATCTAGCGTCTGTTAGTGACCTGAAGAAGTTATCTGCGAAACGTTATCAATAAAGTGCTCCTCCTCATATGGTGTTCAAGTTTATCAAGCTAAGTACTCTCACTAACCGTCCAGTACTCTGCCGTGAGGTCTGTCGTCTGTTGGGGTTGTAGTTATAGTAGTTGTAGTGTCTGTTGTAAGGTTGTTGGTGTCTGCGTTGGCTGAGGTAGCGTCTGAAGAACAGTTCCTCGGAGGGGGGAACATGCAAGGCCATCAACACTAGTAGGGTAGCCAGGAACTGTAACGGGATAACATAATCAATAACAAGGCAAAATTATACTATTAAGGGGGAAGTTTTTTTCTAGACTCCCTTCTCACTCTTGTTTAGCCCCATTAGATTATTATGTTCCTTCCAACAACCAACAATACTCCTAAAATCGATTAATGAAATTTACAAACACATGTGGCAGTCCGTGGACTCGAACCCAGGATCCTCACACCGAAAATCAACACCTTATACATCGCACCACGAAGACAGTTAAAGGTTGGTGGACACTGCCTACGATTTATTATGCAACTTCGAATCCTGCATATCAATCTAAGCATGTACACACATCCCAACTGCAACTCACGTAGGCTATGCATATGTGAATGGAAAGAGCAATTAATGGGGCCTTAACCACTTAGGGAAGTCCTCTCGATAAATTACTCCTGAACCAATATCAATTATTATGTTCCTTCCAGATTTTAGTTTTTCTACTTTGAGAACTTTCGTCTCACTTCTTTGTCAATATTAAGACCTTTCGTGCCACTTAGGTGTCGATTTTTCCCTGGCGAGCAAAAGCGAGCCTGTAATTCTAGGAGGAACCGACCTTCGGCCGAGACATTTTTCTACCGAAAAATGTAAACATTTATCTTGATAGGAGATCAAGGGGGTGATTTTTTAAAGCTTGATGGAGGTCTGGCGAAGAAACTCAAAAATAAATAAATCTATATATAAATAGAGGGGGAACCAAGGCCACCAACACTAGTAGGGTAGCTAGGAACTGTAACAGGGGAGCATAATCAATAACGAGGCAAAACAATATTATTTGCCTTTTCTGTACCGACTACGTCTTTTTCATTCATTCTAGATACAATTTGAGGATTTTGTGAAGTTTAAGAAGGATCTCCAGTAGTAAAAATGGTTAAGTGAGATAGTTAGAAACCTGCTAATTGCTGGGGACCCTTTTGAAAATAAAATCGTTTAATTTTTCTTTTCTATGTGAGTGAGGGAGATAAAAGGCAGAACTGCCTGTAGCGAGTGCCTCCCTCAGAGTTGAAAGAGTGACAGGGCCAAAATCAAGGGACGTTCGAGCCAAAATGCCTGGACACACGGAGTTTGAAGCACTTTAAGTCATAGGAAGGGGGAAAGACTGATTCTGGGAGAGAGTTCCAGAGCTCAGCTGTTGAATGGAAGACGGATTGGGAGTATCGTTTCGCTCATGAGTTGGAGAGTTGCACAGAGTTGGGGTGGGATTGTGTTGCAAGACGGGTATTACGTACCTTACGTAGAAGAGGTGGTATAGACGGTATGACAACACACTTCATAAACATGTGGCGTGCATCAATAAAGTGCTGCCGTCTCTACCACAGCAATAGTGGAAGAAATTAGGATATTTAAGCTTCACTCAATAATCCCGGATATAGAGCAAATTAGAAAACATACTGTCCTAAGGTTGAGACGTAAACAAATATACGACTCAAAGGGGTTAGTACGATCTCAATGAACCCTCTAAGTAACACAGGTCCTTCTTAAATTGCATAACATTATCTAATTTTAGCCGGAATCAAAGGTAAAAAGGCGTCATGGTGCTGAAGGGGTTAAGCAAATGGCCCACAGGTGAATTCAACTCATAAGTACAGTTATGTCTTGAAGGGGAGGTTTTTAGTTTGTTCCCTAGACCTCCATCAAGCTTAAGATGACACCCCCTAGACCCCCTTTTAAGAAAAATTTGTATATTTTTCGTTAAAGATTTGTCCGGCCGAAGGCCTGTTCCTCTTACATTACAGGCTCCTTATCGCTCGCCAGGAAAAATATCAACACCTATATGGCACGAAAGGTCTTAAAATGGAAAAACATTGGGCGAAAGTTCTTAACATCGCCAATCTAATGGGGCGAACGTTTTCAAATCTCAAACACAACGGGGTTAAACATGAGGGAGAAAGGTGCCCAGAAAAGAAAAAAATCCCTGCAGTGGAAATCTCAACTCTTACAAGTAAAACTGCTCGGTCACCCGCCGCCACTCCCTGAACCCTATGTCCCCTCCTGGAGTGCTGGGGTAAATGTTTGGGTATTATACTGTGTGCCAAGATATTTAGTGTCATTTGATCAGGAATGTAGCAGAAAACTCTCTCTGGGTTAGTCCTCCCAAGTAGCCTACCACAGAGCTTTCAAGTTTCCTGTCTGCTTGTATGGATTAAAATGAATATGGGATTGTTTTGTTTGTAATTAGTTTTAATAAGACTGAGCTTTCATACTTTCTTCCATCTTTTACGGAATAATAATAAGCCATTGTTTTGTTAATAATGTATATTAATGAAACTATTGTACTTCTCCTATTTACGCACACACACACACACACACACACACCCATATACACACACACACACACAACATTGTACTGTACCTAGATTTAAGAAAAACTGTAGATTTTCACATCATCATTATTATTATTATTATTTATTATTTATTATTTATTATTTATTATTTATTATTATTATTATTATTATTATTATTATTATTATTATTATTATTATTTATTATTTATTATTTATTATTTATTAATTATTATTATTATTATTATTTATTATTTATTATTTATTATTTATTATTTATTAATTATTATTATTATTATTATTATTATTATTATTATTATTATTTATTATTTATTATTTATTATTTATTAATTATTATTATTATTATTATTAGACACACCTATACTCACATGCTGTTTTGGTGTCATTTTATCTATGAAGGTGTTTATCATAATGTTATTTAGCATGCACTATAGGTAGCGCCAACCAACTTGACAATTATCCCGATCCCTGACCTCTTCGTAACTCAAAAGAACCTTGAGCAAAGTGGCTGTAAATTTCCACACCTATTTCCTAGCGGACTCTTCCCAAATAGTAGAAACGTCAGCCCGATTGCTTTCATTAATTTTGAGTTATAAGAAGTTAAGGGGTCAAGATTTTTGTCAAGTTCGTTGGCGCTACCTATAGTACTTTCTCCGGATCAGCTCTTACTTGTGCCAGAAACCTTTCGTCATGTTCTCTTGTTTGTATTTTGGTAACTCTCTCTCTCTCTCTCTCTCTCTCTCTCTCTCTCTCTCTCTCTCTCTCTCTCTCTCTCTCTCTCTCTCTCTCTCATATTTTCCTCTTTTATTAATATTTCATTGTATATATTTGTATTGTAATTATATATATAATTATTATTACTATTATGTTTTAAATCATCCTTTTGTTACGTTTGTTTCTTCCCTATTGTCGATTTGTCTTCTTCCACCTCTTCCTTCCCCTCCTCCCTCCTCTTTCTCCTCTACTCTAACCCAAAGACGTTATCCTAACCCTTTACAATTCCTTAGTCCGCCCTCTTCTGGAATACTGCGTTCAATGCTGGTGCCCTTATTACCAAAAAGATATAAACAAGCTAGAACGAGTTCAACGTAGAGTTACCAAAATGATACCTAGCCTAAAGAACAAACCATACGAAGAGCGTCTTAGAGAATTAAATCTATTTCCTTTAACCCAGCGCAGATTAAGAGGTGACTTAATTCAAGTGTTCAAAATCATCAAAGGCACCGACAATATGAACTGTAGTAAGTACTTCACTATCGACCAATCTAATTACACGCGGGGAAACGGTTGCAAAATTATTGGTAAATCTTTTAACTCACACGAATCTAAGAATTTCTTCTTCAATCGAGTTGTCAACTTGTGGAATGGGCTTCCCCGAGACGTTATAGACTGCAGCACCGTTGATTCATTTAAACTCCGCCTAGATAAATATCTCGCATCAAACCCGCGACTGACTGCGTTTGTAAATGAATAACTTTATTTTATCCTCCCCTCAGTTACTAACCCATATGTCCGCTACTAACTTCCTAGTCCTGCCACGGACATTAGTTCCAGGGCAGTAGTTCCCTTTCCAATGTTCCCTTACCCACTCTAAACCACTGTTTGGACACTTGATCCTCAGTGTTTTGGAGGACAAGCAGCCTAGAAGGGTCACTAGATCTGTTGTTGCTTGATTTCCTTTGTACTCCTTTGTACTTCCTCCTCTACTTCCTCTTTCTCATTTTCCCTCTAATGTTTCATCCTTCTCCTCCTCCTTCTTACGCCTCCTCCTCCTCTTCCTTCTTCTCCTCTTACGCCTCCCTATCTTCCTGCTTCTTCTCTCTTTGCTCTTCATTCTCCCCTTACGCCTCCCTATCATCCTGCTTCTTCTCTCTGTCCTCCTCCTCTTCCTCCTCCTCCTCCTCCTCCTCCTCCTCCTTCTCCTCCTCCTCCTCCTCCACTCACACTTTAAAGAGGACCACACCTAAAACATTTCAACGCCAGCCACTTCACGGGACACTGCTTAGAAAATTACTGAGAACACTACTGAGAAAGATACTTAAGAGGCTACTGAGAAAATTACTGAGAGAGCTACTTACGAGGCTACTGAAAAATTACTGAGGACATTACTGAGAGAGCTACTTACGAGGCTACTGAAAAATTACTGAGGACATTACTGAGAGAGCTACTTAAGAGGCTACTGAGAAATTACTGAGAGAGCTACTTAAGAGGCTACTGAGAAAATGACTGAGACGACTACTGAGAAAGCTATTTAAAAGACTACTGATACTGAGAAAGCTATTCAAAACTACTGAGAAAATTAATGAGAGAGCTACTTGAGAGGCTACTGAGAACATTATTGAGACACTACTGAGAGTGCTACTTAAGAGGCTACTGAGAAAATAAACTGAGAGCGCTACTTACGAGGCTACTGAAAAATAACTGAGGACACTAATGAGAGAGCTACTTAAGAGGCTACTGATAAAATTACCGAGATGACTACCGAGAAAGCTAGTTAAAAGACTACTGATGATGAGAAAACTATTAAAAGGTTACTGATAAAATTACAGAATGGTATCGAAAAATAACCGAAATAGTATTAAAAAGGCGTCCTCAAAGCTGCCTTTGTACTCCTTTGTTCTGACAGTGTTAAAGGGCTACAGAGCGGGCTACAAAGGAAGCTAAAATACTACTGAGAGGAGGTTACTGAGATCCTTTATCATATGAAACTACAATATAGGAGTTAGTTAACTATTTATTACAATATAGACCTACATGAAGCCATACGTTCCTTAATGCAAAGAACAATTTAATATGTGTGGGTTTATAATTATATATATATATATTTTTTTTTTCTTTTTTTCTTTCATGCATACAAGGTTAAAGGAAGTAGCAGTATCAGCGTTCAATATTTTATTATTCAGCGTTTCAATGGTTCTGATTAATTTTCTATATACTGTATATATATAAAGAGTGTCAGGGCCAAAATCAAGGGACGTTCGAGCCAAAATGCGTGGACACACGGAGTTTGAAGCAATTTGAGTCATAGGAAGAGGGAAAGACTGATTCTGTGAGAGAGTTCCAGAGCTCAGCAGTTGAATAGAAGAAAGACTTTAGCATTGAGATACCCGAAGTGTGTATGAATGGGGAAGCTAAGAGAGCTGTTGCCACTCTTGACCATGAAAGGACTCCCACTTCACCTTACCCCCCCCCCCCCCCCCTAGGGCTTGGTTTTGGGGCTATATATTTATTTATTTATTTATTTTTGAGTTTCCTCGCTAGACCTCCATCAAGCTTAGAAAAACACCCCCTAGACTCCTTTTCAAGATAAATGTTCCGGCCGAAGGACGGTTTCTTCTAAAATTAGAGGCTTGCTGAAAAAAATCGACACTTAGGGGCACGAAAGGTCTTAATATGGAAACAAAATGAGGCGAAATGTCTCAAAATCGCAAAACTAACGGAACGAACGTCTTAAATCCTCAAAGCTAATATGCTAAACATGAGGGAGAAGGGGATCCAGAAAAAACGAGTACTACCCCCTTAAGGTGTCTACCTCGAGTGTTTGGAGTGTCATGACCGATGCCTGAGAAACGTGGCCGGTTAAAGCGGAGGATAATAATAGAACGGAACGGAATGACATTTTTGCATCGAATTAGTATGCAGGGTGGGATATATACAGTTATAATGCCCTTCAAAGTTACGGGTGTCACTTTCCTCTGTGAAGAATCAATATGCTGGTTAAACTTCAGCTTATACCATACTGACAATGGGGTGATATATGCCTAAATTTTGACCTCCCTACACGTGTCAGAGCTCAGAGAAACAAAAGAATTCCAACAACAGGATAAACAAACAGAGAAGCCAACAAATAAAAGCATTTGAACCTTACCAAATAAACAATCTTCATTATCTCCGGCTTGTGTGTTCCTGTGTCCCAGGTTGAGGGATGTAGATGGTCTTGCGGGCAACTCTGATGTTAACCCTTTGAGCACCAGCGACGTGTGTTATTCTATGTTCTAGGTATATTTAGACGACATTATGCGGCTTTGGAAGGATATGTGGTAGTTCAAAGGGTTGGTTGAGATAGTTTGAAGCCTTATTATTACTAGAGGTCCTTCTAAGCTGGATAAAATCGTCTAATAGTTGCCAGAATATGATAAAAAGGACGTCCCTGGTACTGAATGGGTTACTAGGGTCCAGTGAATTAGATCGACTGTCGTGTCTTTAGATAAACTTAATAGATGATGGTATAGGATCTCTCTCGTGGCTGGATTTCTGTTTGACTGATGAACTCTGGGCATGCGTGGGTGTGTTATATACCCACCTTGGTCACACACACACACACACACACACACACACACACACACACACACACACGTGGGCACATACTCTCTCCATTATATATTTTTTCTTACTGCTTAACTGTGATGCATTGTGGGCACTGGTTAGCTTATATACAACCTTCTTTCACACACACACACACCCACACACACACACTTTCACACATACACATACACATACACACTCTCACTCACTCACTTTCACACACCACACACTCTCTCTCTCTCTCTGACTCAGTTGATCTTCACTTCCTTTAGGCGCATGCAAGTTTCCACTATAAATGACAATGCAATATTTATACGGTTCAGTAAAAACAGGATTAAATTTTTTGTTTTACTATTTTTTGTATAAGTAATTTCACTGTTTTGACAACTTTATTAATCCAATCTCCAATTAAATTAATGAAAGCATATATGTGATCCACCAGGATTCGAACCCGGGTTATAACACACAGATTTTTAGACACCTTAACCATTACACCACCAAGAACTATTAATTAGAAGTGTGAAAGTGGTACCGGGAATGAAATTTAAAGTAGATCATTGTGTGAGAGATGAATATATAACGCAAACAAAGACTAAGAAGCTAACTGCCGAGACATCACTTTATTAGGCGGGCTGACGTACTTGAATAAACTAAAGAAAGCATAATTTATGGTCTTCGCGGGATTCGAACTCGGGACACCACACCCAGAACATAAGCATCTAAACCATTACACCACCAACACAGTTATTGCGGGCGTGTTTTATTACAGGAAATGGCCAGGGAATCCTAAAGTTATCCATATTACTCATAGTTTGGTAATATTTGTTTAGCGCGACTACTGTTAGGGAATTCCAATGGTAAGCTATGTCCTGTTCATTGGAAGACCCGCACAGCATGAATGTGCGGGTGTTGATGGAGGGGAAGGATATGGGTTAGATCATATTAATTATACCTGGAGGCCTCTCACTACACCCTATACACTCTTATGTTGTCCTAGAACACCCTAACCCTTTGAGGATTATGACGCGTGTTAGCAGTTTTCTTCTGGCAATCATAGGAGGATTTTGTTCAGCTTAGGAAGGATATGTCTCTCCCAGAATCAGTCTTTCCCTCTTCCTATGACTTAAATTGCTTCAAACTCAGTGTGTCCAGGCATTTTGGCTCGAACGTCCCTTGATTTTGGCCCTGTCACTCTTTCAACTATGGGGGAGGCACTCGCTATAGGCAGTTCTGCCTTTTGCCTCCCTCAATCACATAGAAAAAAACAAAATTGTGAACGAGATATAATTGAATTGGTTTGACCCATATGTTTCCAGAAATCCCTCCTAATATATATATATATATATATATATATATATATATATATATATATATATATATATATATATATATAACACACACATCTAGGTCGCCCAGGAGAGGTATTTAGATCGATATTTGAACTAACTTTAACAATAATAGCAAATGTGTTCCATTGGCCTAGTTTAAGTGTTCGAGTCGTAACACAAGATGGTTATTACACAATTATAATGCGGGATCTTAATGCGTGATACCACTTTGCCTACGCAGTGTTGCAGAAGTTTACATTTTACATATTTTATATTTATTTTTGAAGGACTACTAACTGCAGGCAATAATCCATTTTAGTCTCCTTTCACACATGCACGCACACACTACACATATACACAGACACATCCTTTACACATACCCTTTACACACACACACACACACGTTGCAGGCATTAGGGTGTGAGCCTGGAGGAAGGAGAGAGGGAGAAAGAGAAAGAAGGGAGGTTGAAGGAGGAAGAGGAAGATGGAGGAGGAAGAGGAAGAGGAGGAGGAGGAGGAGAAAGAAGGTGGAAAGGTGAGAAGGAGGAGGAGGAGGTTGAAGGAGGAAGAGGAAGAAGGAAGGTGGAAAGGTGAGGAGGAGGAGGAGGAGGAGGAAGAGGAAGAAGGGAGGTGGAAAGGTGAGGAGGAGGAGGAGGAGGAAGAGGAAGAAGGGAGGTGGAAAGGTGAGGAGGAGGAGCAGGAATACAAAGGAATACAAAGGAATACAAAGGAATACAAAGGAATACAAAGGAATACAAAGGAATACAAAGGAATACAAAGGAGAACAAACTGCAACAGACCTATTGGTCCTTACGGGGCAGTTTGGTTATCTAAAACTACTAATCTACTGACTACGAGGTAGAGAAAAGGATAGCAAAGAAGAAGGCTCCTCCCCACCCACCACTCCCTCCAGCTAATGCTGGCATGGAAACAGATAGGAAAAATACCATGCAGTATTGAAAAACTGACACGGAAATTCGAACAGGACAGGGAGAAAAAGAAGTTGATTTGTAATCTAAGCTAACTCTATTTACTACAATTCTGAAAGGGAACAGATGTATGAAAATCAATATACATTGCGGTATGCGTTGACATTTCGTTGCGCGTTATTCTGAAAGAAACTGTGTTAATCGGGGGTTATTTGCCATGTGTTTATCCAGATGGTTCTTAAATGTTCGACAGTATTACAGTTTACAATGTTCGAGGGTAGTCTGTTCCAATTATTCACAACGCGGTTGAAGAAGAAATGCTTCGCTTCGTGAGAATGAAAACGCTCGCCTATAATCTTATAACCATTGTTTCTCGTGTTTGCTTGATTGATCGTAAATAATTCGCTTACATTTAGGTTGCTGAATCCCTTGAAGATTTTGAACACCTCTATTAGGTCACCTCTCATTCTGCGCTTTGTTAAGCTAAACAAATTTAGTTCTTTTAAGCGCTCTTCGTACGGTTTATTACGCAATCTAGGTATCATTTTAGTGACTCTGCGTTGCACCCTTTCAAGTTTATTTATGTCCTTTTGGTAGTACGGTGACCAGAATTGCACGCAGTATTCAAGATGGGGACGCACCAATGAGTTGAATAGAGTAAGTATGATTTTTTCTGATTTGAATTTGAATGTTCTGCCGATGAAACCCACCAATTTATTAGCAGTTTTTATTACCTCTGTACACTGTTTACTCGGCTTCAGGTCACTTGATATTATAACTCCCAGATCCTTTTCATTATTTGTATTTGATAGTTGAATGTTGTTCATTGAGTAATCTTTTTTAGCGTTGTTACTACCGATGTGTAATACTTTGCATTTTTCTATGTTGAATTTCATTTGCCATTTTCTGCCCAGTTTTCTAAAGTGTCTAGGTCACCTTGTAGTTTTTGCTAATGTACTGTTGAGGTTACTTTATTAGTAATTTTTGTATTGTCAGCAAATTTCGAAATTTTGCATTCTATTCCTTCGTCTAAGTCGTTTATGTAAATTATAAAAAGAATAGGACCTAATACCGAACCCTGGGGAACGCCACTATTTACTTTGCACCAATCCGATTCTTCACCATTTATTACAACTCGTTGTTTACGGTCTGAGAGCCAATTTTCGAGCCATTTCAGAGTTTTTCCTGTTATGCCATGAGCTTTTATTTTGTCAATTAGTCTCTTGTAGGGTACGGTATCGAACGCTTTCTGAAAATCGAGATATATTATATCAACTGCTCTATCCTTATCATATGATTTGTAAACATCATTGAAGAAGTCGAGTAAGTTTGTTAAGCATGAACGTTTATTTCTAAAACCGTGCTGAGAATCTTTTATTAAATTATTTTCTTCCAAATGTTTTACTATTTTGTCCCTTATAATGGTTTTCATTAATTTGCCCGTTACCGATGTTAAGCTAATTGGTCGATAATTGCCGGGAGAGGACTTATTTCCTTTTTTGTATATGGGTGTCACGTTAGCTAGTTTACATTCGTTTGGAACTATCCCAACATTCAATGATTTGTTGAACAGATTTGCGAGTGGGTTTAATAATTCATGTTTTGCTTCTTTTAGGATCCTTGGGGATATTTTATCAGGGCCTGGGGTTTTATTAACTTTCAAATTGTTGATTGCGAACAGGATATCGTCTTCATAAATCGTAAAGTTTTCGAGCTCAGTGCCATTTGATTGATTCGTAGGGGTAGGTCGGTTACCGGTAGTATCTTCCGACGTGAAAACTGATGCAAAATAGTTATTTAGGATATTCGCCATTTGTACTTTGTTATCTGTATGATCTCCATTTTCCGCAACAAGTGGGCCTATTGTTGAAGTTACCGTTTTTCTGTTTCTTATATAGCTGTAAAATTCTTTCGGATTGGACTTGCTGGAGCTGGCAATATGAAGTTCCAGATTCTTCTTACTTCCTTTGATGAGATTTTTGGTTGTTCGACGCAGTCTATCGTGTTCTAATTTATCGCTATTATTTTGAGTTGCCTTATATTTTTGGTATGCCTGCTTTTTTACTAAGAGGATGTTTTTTATTTCATTATTCCACCATTTTGGCTTATATTTGCCTGCTGGGCGCCGGTTTCGTAGAGGGATGCTTGTATTTATTGCTTTGTTTAGGTTATTAGATAATATGTTCCATAATCGATTTACATCATGAGTTTCGGTCATTTCACTCCAGTCAGTATTGGCAAGATGCCTTCTAAGTTTGTTAAAGTCGGCCCTTCGATAATCTGGTACTTTTTCCGTGCTCACGTTTTCTTTGTCATTATTTACTTTAATGTTAAAGGACACTATCCTATGGTCACTAGAGCTAAATTCCGGTCCGATTTTAACGCTATTTACCAGTCTTTCATTTGTCGTTAGAATAATATCCAGAATGTTATTTCCCCTCGTTGGGTGTTCTACGTGTTGATAAAGGGCACTTTCCTGAAGATTAGCATATAGATCATGTCCCGCGTGAGCATTTAGTGGTTCGCCCCATGTTGTGACTGGCAGATTGAAATCGCCAAATATTACTGCTTCTTCCTGACAACTTATTTCGGCTATTTGATCATACTTTCTCGTCAGTATCGGGTGATTGTGCAGGAGGTCGATAAATTAGGCCAATTATTATCTTGCTTGCTTGATTATTTATTTGAACGTAACTAGTATCAATATTATTTATGGCAGGTTTGGTTACCTCGATTGGGTGAAGATTACTTTTAACATATAGCAGAACCCCACCTCCCATTCTATGGGATCTTTCGCAGCTGAAGGGAGTATAACCTGGTAATGCGTATTCCGCCAAAAAATCACGCTTTTCCGTGTTGATCCAAGATTCTGAAACACCGATTATATCACATTCCTCCATACATGCAAGTGCTTCCAGGTCTTCGAATTTATTGCGTAAGCTGCGTGCATTAACGTAGCAGGCCGTGATATTATTTTGGATAGAGTTTACATTTGATATGGGGTAGTTTATGTCGCTGCTACTGCCCCTGCTCGGTTGTCGTTTTTGATCTGAAAGTGCAGACTGCATCATGTAGGAGTCTGCCTAGGCGTGCTCCTCCGACTGAATTCAAATGGCAGCCATCATCCTGAAAGAGAATGTGTTGATTGTAGAAATGGTCCCAGAGATTGAGATATTCGACATCTTCCTGTGAGCAGAGGGATTTAAGTCTGTTATTAGTACTGAACGCCTTATCGTAGAAACCGGTCTCTGCATCGATCTTGGGAAGAATGCCTGAAATGATTATGTTACATGACTTACTCTTGTAACGCTGGATTGCCTTACGGTATTTTTCCATTAGTTCCTCTGATCTGGTGCGCATTACATCGTTCGACCCTGCGTGAATCACGAACAGGGTGTTCTCGTCAGCGTTGATGGTGACATCGTCGAAGGCTGCTGTGATGTCGTCCAAACCTGCACCCGGTATGCAAAAACGCTTTCTGTGGTTTGGGACTCTTCCACAGAACTCTTCAAGTTGTCCTCGTAAGATGGAGTCTCCAATGAGCCTGGTCTCCTCAGTTTCGTCTCCTGTTTCGTCTCCTGTTCCCTCCTCCAGGAGGAGGAGGAGGAGAGGAAGAAGGGAGGTGGAAAGGTGAGGAGGAGGAGCAGGAGGAGGAGAAGGGAGGTGGAAAGGTGAGGAGGAGGAGGAGGTTGAAGGAGGAAGAGGAAGAAGGAGGAGGAGAAGGAAGTAGGGAAAATAGAGTAGGGAGTAAACGTTAAGGAAGGAGGGAAAATGAAAGAAAGAAGAGAGTAATAAGCAAAATGGGAGAGAGAGAGAGAGAGAGAGAGAGAGAGAGAGAGAGAAAGAGAGGAGGAGGATAATAAAGATATAATAAATACAAAAAGGGGAGAGCAGAGAGGGAGAAAGAGAGGAAACATAAAAACAAATAGAAAGACAGAGCTGAGAATGAGAATGAAGAAAACCGAAGGGCAGCGAAGAAGAGGAAGGGGAGGAGAAAGAGTAAAGAAGGAATAGAGAG
The DNA here is from genome assembly GCA_032716605.1 of Paralithodes platypus. NCBI lineage: Eukaryota > Metazoa > Arthropoda > Malacostraca > Decapoda > Lithodidae > Paralithodes > Paralithodes platypus. Next base: position 18,019,281 of record CM064526.1, read on the forward strand.
GGGAGGATAAAGAGGAAGGAAGGAAAAGAGGGTGAAGAAGAGGAAGTGGAGGAAGGGGAGGAGAAAGAGTAGAAGAGAGAACAAAATTAAAGTATTGGGCAGATCTTCCAGTGAATTCCATGCCACCAACGTTTTCAAATATTGCACCCGAGTGTGAATGATGTGGTGGTGGTGGTGGGGGTGGGGGTGGTGGGGGTGGGGGTGTTGGTGTTGGTGGTGATGGGGGTGGGGATGGTGGTGGTGGGGTTGGTGGTGGGGGGTGGTGGTGGGGGGTGGGGGGTGGTGGGTGATGATGGTGGGGGTGGTGTTGGTGAGGGTGGTGGTGAGGGTGGGTGGTGGTGGGGGTGTTGGTGGTGGTGGTGGGGGTGGTGGTGGTGGGGGTGTTGGTGATGATGGTGGTGGGGGTGGTGGTGGTGGGGGTGGTGGTTTTGGCTATTTAAGTCTGACGTCTTATATACATACACATACACACAGGCACACACAGAAACACATACACACACACATACACACACAGGGCTATATATATATATACTGTATGTATGTATGTATATGCAGTACAGTATGTATATAGCCTACAGATATACATACCAGAAAATATCTTGAGCTTCACACAATCGGAATTCGAACAAAGAACTCGATGCTTTGTTACCAAGTCCCATTACCGCCACTATTGAACAACATTGAACACTTTAAGGGAGCCCACCTCGCTTTTTTCTCTTTCTCTCCCTCTCTCTGTGGCTTGTATCCATTCGGCCCCATTCGGCCAAGTGTTTTAAGACGTTTACCACCCAGCCAGGTGTCAATATTTTCCTGGCGAGCGGTAGCGAGCCAGCATATATATATATTTGTTTTGACAGCAAGCTAAATTTGTACATTTTTCGATAGAAAAATGTCTCCGGCGAAGCCGGATTTCTCCATACAATGCTGGCTCGCTATCGCTCGCCAGAAAGAAATCGACACCTGGATGGGGATAAACGTCTTACAACAGTTGGCTGAATGGGGCCGAATGGATACAAGCCAGGGAAAGAGAGAAAGGTAAAACAAGCCGGTGACCCCCCCTAATCAATATATCGCCTTCCCAGATTGCGTGTATATCCAGAGTAGTCATGGCCTTTTACAATCCTTTGGTCGTGTGTGTCAACTTAAGGGGAGATCGGTCGCTTTTTCTAGACCCCCTTCTCCCTCATGTTTAGCCCCATTTGTTTTGAGATTATGAGACGTTCGCCCTATTAGTTTGGCGATTCGAAGACCTTTCACCTCATTTCTTTGTCAATATTAGAACCTTTCGTGCTATTTAGGTGTCTATTTTTTCTTGGCGAGCGAAAGCGAGCCTGTAATTTTATGATGAACCGGGGCCGGAAATTTTTTCTACCGAAAAATGTACACAGTTATCTTGAAGGGGGGTATCTAGCGGGTGTTTTTTTAAGCCCGATGAAGGTCTATAGAGGAAACTAACACCCACAGTAAATTGATACATAAGCCGACCAAAATATAAACCCTATCCTCTTAAGGGGAGATTTCCACTTGAGGGATTTTTTTTCTTTACCCCTTTCTCCCTCATGTTTAGCCCCATTGCTTTTGAGGTTTTAAGACGTTCGCCCCATTTGTTTGGCGATTTTAAGAACTTTCACCCCATTTATGTCACTTTTAAGACCTTTCGTCCCATTTAGGTGTCGAATTTTTCCTGGCGAGCGAAAGCGAGCCTGTAATTAAAGAGTAACAGGCCTTCGGCCGGTACATTTTTCTACCGAAAAATGTACAAATTTATCTTGAAAGGGGGTCAAGGGGGTGTAATTTCAAGCTTGATGGAAGTCTAGGAAACACACTAAAAACCTCCCCTTAATGAATCAACTCCTGGTGCAGTGAACACTAATGCAGCACACACTAAATTATTTCTTGGGATATTATGTTGGAATGTGTTCAGGGCGAGATATTTGTCTACGTGATTTAAATGCTTGGACTGTGCAACACTGCACATTGTAACCAGTTTAGCGTAGGGATGTGGCGACCCCATCGCCCGTCACATTTGTGGCGCAGATAGCCCCTGGGGGTTGGGACTGGGAATCCCACCCCCAGAATTTATTACCACTAAGGGATCAGCAAGTCTTTTCTTGCTGATCCTCCGTATCCCTTTAACCCTTTCACGCATTTATGACGCAGAGGTTGCCAGATTAGCAATAAGAAATAGAGTTCTCTCACTCTTATAGGCTAATTACCTCTCCAAAATTAGTTTTCTGCCCACAGCTAACTCAAAGACAACTGCAGAGGTTGAAGTAACTAAACTAAAGGTTTATAAATACCCCTGATGGTAACAAAGGCTTTAGAGTATTCCCAATAGGCTCAAAAATCGCGTCATATGCCGGAGAGGGTTAAGGGAGTGAGGATTTGGCTACTGACTGACTGACTTAACCAGTACCAGCTTAGTCATTAGCTAAAGGAAGGTTCGGAATATTTGTTGTCCCTAATTTGCTTAACCCTGGTAGAGATAGTACTGGTTGAAATGGTCTACTGGTTGAGTTATCCGGGATCCATAATTGATATATATAGACAAACAAAGGAATAATGGACATATTAACAAAGGAATAAAGGACATATTAACAAAGGAATAAAGGACATATTAACAAAGGAATAAAGGACATATTAACAAAGGAATAAAGGACATATTAACAAGGAATAAAGGACATATTAACAAAGGAATAAAGGACATATTAACAAAGGAATAAAGGACATATTAACAAAGGAATAAAGGACATATTAACAAAGGAATAAAGGACACATCAGTTACCCGTAATGTGAGTCAGAAAATATCCAAGTTGGTCTATGCACCGAGTTCCTGGTGCCTCGCAGAACAGTTGCTTTGTGTGCACCTTTGCAATATGTCTTATGGGTTGGAACTGTCCTCTTTGTTGCGTGTGTATTGTGCCTTGGTAGTGTTAACCCCTTCAGTACCATGACGTCTTTTTACCTTTGATTCTGGCTAACATTAGATGATTTTATGTAGCTTAAGGGGAGGTATTTAGTTTGTTCCCTAGACCTCCATCAAGCTTAAAATTACACCCCCTTGAGTCCCTTTCAAGATAAATTTGTAAATTTTTCGGAAGAAAAATTTCCCGGCCGAAGGCCGGTTCCTCTTAAATTACAGGCTCGCTATCGCTCGCCAGGATAAAATTGACACCTGAATGGCACGAAAGGTCATAATATGGGGTGAAAGTTCTTAAAATCGCTAAACTAATGGGGCAAACGTTTTATAATATCAAAAGCAATGGGGCTAAACATAAGGGAGAAAGGGGTCAAGAAAAAAATCCCTCGAGTGGATATCTCCCCTTAAGAAGGACCTATGTTAGTGAGCGGGTTTATTGATACCGTATTTACCCCTTTACGTCGCATACATAGATTACAAACTAAAGAAAATCGTCTAATGATACGCAGAATATGATGGACATTACTTAATTGTGGTGAAGGGGTTAACCACTTTAGTACGATGGATAATTTTTTTTTTTTTTTTTTTTTTTTTTTTTTTTTTCATAAAGCTGAACGATTTACTCCAGCTTCGGAAGGATCTCCAAACGCCAGAGGAGTAAACACTATATACAATTGAATTAGCCTTAACCCCTTCTGTACCGGTGCCGTCCTTTTAACTTTATTCTGGCTACTATTAGACGATTGTATTCAGCTTAAAAAGGGCTTCCAGCAATTTACAGGCTTCGAACTATCTCACTTAAGGGGAGATCTCCACTTGAGGGATTTTTTTCTGGACTCCTTTCTCCCTCTTGTTTAGCCCCATTGCTTTTGAGATTTTAAGACCTTCGCCCTAGTAGTTTGGATATTTTAAGACATTTTGCCCCATTTCTGTCAATTTTAAGACCTTTCGTGCCGTTAAGGTGTCAATTTTTTCCTGGCGAGCGATAGCGAGCCTGTAATTTAAGAGCAACCGGCCTCTGGCCGGGACATTTTTCTACCGAAAAATGTACAAATTTATCTTGAAAGGGGGTCTAGGGGTGTAATTTTAAGCTTGATGAAAAAGTAGGGAACAAACTAAATACCTCCCCTTAACCCTTTTTACTACCACAGATCCTTCGTAAGCTGCACAAAATCGTCTAAATGTAGCCAGAATAAAGCTATAATCGTCTAAATGTAGCTAGAATACTATAATCGTCTAAATGTAGCTAGAATACTATAATCGTCTAAATGTAGCTAGAATACTATAATCGTCTAAATGTAGACATAATAAAGCTATAATCGTCTAAAAAAAAAAAAAAAAAAAAAATTCTATGTGATTGAGGGAGGCAAAAGGCATAACTGCCTATAGCGAGTGCCTCCCCCATAGTTGAAAGAGTGACAGGGCCAAAATCAAGGGACGTTCGAGTCAAAATGCCTGGACACACGGAGTTTGAAGCAATTTAAGTCATAGGAAGAGGGAAAGACTGATTCTGGGAGAGAGTTCCAAAGCTCAGATGTTGAGTACAAGAAAGTTTGAGAGTAACGTTTCACTCTTGGGTTGGAGAGTTGCACAGAGTAGGGGTGGGATTGAGTTGCAAGACGGGTACCACGTGTCCTACGTAAAGGAGGTGGTATGCACTGGGATAGCTCTGAGGAACACTGATTATTATAGTAGCGATAGAATAGCGAGAGAGATGCAACATTGCGGCGGAGAGAGAGAGATTGCAGAGAGTTGGTGAGTGGACGGGAGTTAATGATACGAAAGGCCTTCCTTTCAACTTTGTCTAGGAGAGCGGTGTGAGAGGAACCTCCCCACACATGTGAACAATACTCAATACAAGGGCGCACTATGCCCCTGTACAGAGCAAGAAGCTGTGCAGGGGAAAAGAACCCCCTAAGGCGGTTGAGCACACCCAGCTTCTGGGAGGCTGCCTTAGCAAGACTGGTAATATGGTCCTTCCAAATGAGACCAGAAGAAAAGAGACACCAAGAATATTGAGAGAAGATGAAGGGTTGATTTTTGTATTGTTGAAGAATAAGGGATAGTCCGCTGGGAGATCCTGACGGGTAGATAGATGGAGAAATTGGGTTTTGGAAGCATTAAAGTTAACAAGGTTTTCTCTGCCCCAATTGGAAATAGTATTTAGATCAGAATTTAAGAGTTCTATGGCTTCATTACGTTTGTCGTTGAGGGATTGCTGGCTGGGGCGTTCTGAAAAACTAATGGAGTAGTGTAAGGTTGAGTCGTCTGCGTATGAATGGATGGGAATTAAGGTACAGTTAAGGAGATCATTTATAAAAATTAGAAAGAGAATAGGAGATAGGACAGAGCCCTGAGGAACACCGGAGTTTATAGGGTGAGGAAGTGAACAATGGCCGTCCACAACCGCAGCTATGGAACGGCCGGAAAGGAAATTAGAGACAAAGGCACAGATGGAGGGATAGAAACCCTCTGTTTAGAAACAGAGGATAGAAACAGGGATAAAAACAGGGATAGAAACCCTGTAGACAGAATAAAGCTATAATCGTCTAAATGTAGCCAGAATAAAGCTATAATCGTCTAAATGTAGGTAGAATACTATAATCGTCTAAATGTAGGTAGAATACTATAATCGTCTAAATGTAGGTAGAATACTATAATCGTCTAAATGTAGCTAGAATACTATAATCGTCTAAATGTAGACAGAATAAAGATATAATCGTCTAAATGTAGACAGAATAAAGCTATAAAAACGTCGCCGGTACAAAAGGGGGTTAATGGTCCTTCAAAACCTAAATGTAATATTCTAATAATAGCGAGAATAACATTATAAAAAAGCGGCACCATCATACTGAGAGAGTTGTAGTTTGTTTACATGTCTGGCCTTGGATTATCATGTTCTATCCAACAACCAACTCTACTCCTAAAATCGATTAATGAAATATTACAAACACATGTGGCAGTCCGTGGAATCGAACCCAGGACGCTCACACCGAATATCAACACCTTATGCATTACACCACGAAGGCAGTTAACAGACCCAACTTTATGATGCTAACAAGTGACTGTAGGTGGCGCTAATAAGTCATGTATAAGTTGGCATTACGTTTGGCTCGTTCTGTGCTGTATTAATGTCTGTCTGATGTTGAATAGGGTGGGTATGAGTAGGAACATAGTTGTGCATCTCACTCAAAAAGAAGAAATCCGGTGTAAATATTTCAGAAAACAATTGTTGATAAAAATATAATTAGTGCCGAGACATCACTTATTAGGCCGACTGGATATTGTCTAGGAACACCAGTTATTTGATGTGTGTGGTTCAACCAACTATTCATAATATTGAATCACTGTATCAAAATTGAATATACTATCAGCCACGACTATACAGCCAAAATAGTTAATGATATAGTTTTTCAAAGTTATTTTCGACTGACTCATACTTTGTTATTCATTCTTTGCCTGATATTTGCATTTTAAAGGTTTGTTTACACGATTCGAGGCCATAAATATGCATCAAAGTTAATGGCCGGAACGTTATGCTAGTGTCAGGAGTGTGGCAAAATACATATCAGTCACCCTTAAGGGGAGATCTCCACTTGAGGGATTTTTTTCCTTGACCCCTTTCTCCCTCATGTTTAGCCCCATTGCTTTTGATATTATAAAACGTTTGCCCCATTAGTTTAGCGATTTTAAGAACTTTCACCCCATATTAAGACCTTTCGTGCAATTCAGGTGTCGATTTTATCCTGACGAGCGATAGCGAGCCTGTAATTTAAGAGGAACCGGCCTTCGGCCGGAACATTTTTCTACCGAAAAATGTACAAATTTATCTTGAAAGGGACTCAAGGGGGTGTAATTTTAAGCTTGATGGAGGTCTAGGGAACAAACTAAATACCTCCCCTTAATGTGTGTCCAAATATATCACAGTCATTCTATATACAGAGTTTCTTTGACCTGAGCATAAAATATCTTTGTATGTTTAGTCATGTTTAATGTCCAACACCAGAATAGCTTTATATGCTGTAGACACTGCTATTACTGTAGACACTGCTATTACTGTAGACACTGCTATTACTGTAGACACTGCTATTGCTGTAAACACTGCTATTACTGTAAACACTGCTATTACTGTAGACACTGCTATTACTGTAGACACTGCTATTACTGTAAACACTGCTATTACTGTAAACACTGCTATTACTGTAGACACTGCTATTACTGTAGACACTGCTATTACTGTAAACACTGCTATTACTGTAAACACTGCTATTACTGTAGACACTGCTATTACTGTAGACACTGCTATTGCTGTAGACACTGCTATTACTGTAAACACTGCTATTACTGTAAACACTGCTATTACTGTAGACACTGCTATTACTGTAGACACTGCTATTACTGTAAACACTGCTATTACTGTAAACACTGCTATTACTGTAGACACTGCTATTACTGTAGACACTGCTATTACTGTAGACACTGCTATTGCTGTAGACACTGCTATTACTGTAAACACTGCTATTACTGTAGACACTGCTATTACTGTAGACACTGCTATTACTGTAGACACTGCTATTACTGTAGACACTGCTATTACTGTAGACACTGCTATTACTGTAGGCACTGCTATTACTGTAGACACTGCTATTACTGTAGACACTGCTATTACTGTAGACACTGCTATTACTGTAGACACTGCTATTACTGTAAACACTGCTATTACTGTAGACACTGCTATTACTGTACACACTGCTATTACTGTAGACACTGCTATTACTGTACACACTGCTATTACTGTAGACACTGCTATTACTGTAGACACTGCTATTACTGTAGACACTGCTATTACTGTAGACATATTACTGTAAACACTGCTATTACTGTAGACACTGCTATTACTGTACACACTGCTATTACTGTAGACACTGCTATTACTGTACACACTGCTATTACTGTAGACACTGCTATTACTGTAGGCACTGCTGTTACTGTAGACACTGCTATTACTGTAGACACTGCTATTACTGTAGACACTGCTATTACTGTAGACACTGCTATTACTGTACACACTGCTATTACTGTAGACACTGCTATTACTGTAAACACTGCTATTACTGTAGACACTGCTATTACTGTAAACACTGCTATTACTGTAGACACTGCTATTACTGTAAACACTGCTATTACTGTAGACACTGCTATTACTGTAAACACTGCTATTACTGTAGACACTGCTATTACTGTAGACACTGCTATTACTGTAGACACTGCTATTACTGTAGACACTGCTATTACTGTAGACACTGCTATTACTGTAGACACTGCTATTACTGTAGACACTGCTATTACTGTAGACACTGCTATTACTGTAGACACTGCTATTACTGTAGACACTGCTATTACTGTAGACACTGCTATTACTGTAGACACTGCTATTACTGTACACACTGCTATTACTGTAGACACTGCTATTACTGTAAACACTGCTATTACTGTAGACACTGCTATTACTGTAAACACTGCTATTACTGTAGACACTGCTATTACTGTAAACACTGCTATTACTGTAGACACTGCTATTACTGTAAACACTGCTATTACTGTAGACACTGCTATTACTGTAGACACTGCTATTACTGTAGACTGCTATTACTGTAGACACTGCTATTACTGTAGACACTGCTATTACTGTAGACACTGCTATTACTGTAAACACTGCTATTACTGTAGACACTGCTATTACTGTACACACTGCTATTACTGTAGACACTGCTATTACTGTAGACACTGCTATTACTGTAGACACTGCTATTACTGTAGACACTGCTATTACTGTACACACTGCTATTACTGTAGACACTGCTATTACTGTACACACTGCTATTACTGTAGACACTGCTATTACTGTAGACACTGCTATTACTGTAAACACTGCTATTACTGTAGACACTGCTATTACTGTAGACACTGCTATTACTGTAGACACTGCTATTACTGTAGACACTGCTATTACTGTAACACTGCTATTACTGTAGACACTGCTATTACTGTAAACACTGCTATACTGTAGACACTGCTATTACTGTAAACACTGCTATTACTGTAGACACTGCTATTACTGTAGACACTGCTATTACTGTAACACTGCTATTACTGTAGACACTGCTATTACTGTAAACACTGCTATTACTGTAGACACTGCTATTACTGTAAACACTGCTATTACTGTAAACACTGCTATTACTGTAAACACTGCTATTACTGTAGACACTGCTATTACTGTAAACACTGCTATTACTGTAGACACTGCTATTACTGTAGACACTGCTATTACTGTAGACACTGCTATTACTGTAGACACTGCTATTACTGTACACACTGCTATTACTGTAAACACTGCTATTACTGTACACACTGCTATTACTGTAAACACTGCTATTACTGTACACACTGCTATTACTGTAGACACTGCTATTACTGTAAACACTGCTATTACTGTAGACACTGCTATTACTGTAGACACTGCTATTACTGTAAACACTGCTATTACTGTAGACACTGCTATTACTGTAGGCACTGCTATTACTGTAGACACTGCTATTACTGTAGACACTGCTATTACTGTAAACACTGCTATTACTGTAGACACTGCTATTACTGTAGACACTGCTATTACTGTAGACACTGCTATTACTGTAGGCACTGCTATTACTGTAGACACTGCTATTACTGTAAACACTGCTATTACTGTAAACACTGCTATTACTGTAGACACTGCTATTACTGTAGACACTGCTATTACTGTAGACACTGCTATTACTGTACACACTGCTATTACTGTAGACACTGCTATTACTGTAGACACTGCTATTACTGTAAACACTGCTATTACTGTACACTGCTATTACTGTAGACACTGCTATTACTGTAAACACTGCTATTACTGTAGACACTGCTATTACTGTAGACACTGCTATTACTGTAGACACTGCTATTACTGAAAACACTGCTATTACTGTAGACACTGCTATTACTGTAGACACTGCTATTACTGTAGACACTGCTATTACTGTAAACACTGCTATTACTGTAGACACTGCTATTACTGTAGACACTGCTATTACTGTACACACTGTTATTACTGTAGACACTGCTATTACTGTAGACACTGCTATTACTGTAGACACTGCTATTACTGTAGACACTGCTATTACTGTAGACACTGCTATTACTGTAGACACTGCTATTACTGTAGACACTGCTATTACTGTAAACACACTGCTATTACTGTAAACACTGCTATTACTGTAGACACTGCTATTACTGTAGACACTGCTATTACTGTAAACACTGCTATTACTGTAGACACTGCTATTACTGTAGACACTGCTATTACTGTAAACACTGCTATTACTGTAGACACTGCTATTACTGTAAACACTGCTATTACTGTAAACACTGCTATTACTGTAGACACTGCTATTACTGTAAACACTGCTATTACTGTAGACACTGCTATTACTGTAGACACTGCTATTACTGTAGACACTGCTATTACTGTAGACACTGCTATTACTGTAAACACTGCTATTACTGTAAACACTGCTATTACTGTAAACACTGCTATTACTGTAGACACTGCTATTACTGTAGACACTGCTATTACTGTAGACACTGCTATTACTGTAGACACTGCTATTACTGTAAACACTGCTATTACTGTAAACACTGCTATTACTGTAGACACTGCTATTACTGTAAACACTGCTATTACTGTAGACACTGCTATTACTGTAGACACTGCTATTACTGTAGACACTGCTATTACTGTAGACACTGCTATTACTGTAGACACTGCTATTACTGTAAACACTGCTATTACTGTACACTGCTATTACTGTACACACTGCTATTACTGTAGACACTGCTATTACTGTAGACACTGCTATTACTGTAGACACTGCTATTACTGTAGACACTGCTATTACTGTAAACACTGCTATTACTGTAGACACTGCTATTACTGTAGACACTGCTATTACTGTAACTGCTATACTGTAGACACTGCTATACTGTAGACACTGCTGTACACTGCTATTACTGTAGACACTGCTATACTGTACACTGTATTACTGTAGACACTGCTATTACTGTACACTGCTATACTGTACACTGCTATTACTGTAAACACTATTACTGTACACTGCTATTACTGTAGACACTGCTATTACTGTAGACACTGCTATTACTGTAGACACTGCTATTACTGTAGACACTGCTATACTGTACACTGCTATTACTGTAGACACTGCTATTACTGTAAACACTGCTATTACTGTACACTGCTATTACTGTAGACACTGCTATACTGTATTACTGTACACACTGCTATTACTGTAGACACTGCTATTACTGTAAACACTGCTATTACTGTAAACACTGTATACTGTACACTGCTATTACTGTAAACACTGCTATTACTGTAGACACTGCTATTACTGTAAACACTGCTATTACTGTAGACACTGCTATTACTGTAGACACTGCTATTACTGTAGACACTGCTATTACTGTAGACACTGCTATTACTGTAAACACTGCTATTACTGTAGACACTGCTATTACTGTAAACACTGCTATTACTGTAAACACTGCTATTACTGTACACACTGTTATTACTGTAGACACTGCTATTACTGTAGACACTGCTATTACTGTACACACTGCTATTACTGTAAACACTGCTATTACTGTAGACACTGTTATTACTGTAGACACTGCTATTACTGTACACACTGCTATTACTGTAAACACTGCTATTACTGTAGACACTGCTATTACTGTAGACACTGCTATTACTGTACACACTGCTATTACTGTAGACACTGCTATTACTGTAGACACTGCTATTACTGTAGACACTGCTATTATATGCTGTAGACACTGCTATTACTGTACACACTGCTATTACTGTAGACACTGCTATTACTGTACACACTGCTATTACTGTACACACTGCTATTACTGTAGACACTGCTATTACTGTAGACACTGCTATTACTGTAAACACTGCTATTACTGTAAACACTGCTATTACTGTAGACACTGCTATTACTGTAGACACTGCTATTACTGTAGACACTGCTATTACTGTAAACACTGCTATTACTGTAGACACTGCTATTACTGTAAACACTGCTATTACTGTAGACACTGCTATTACTGTAAACACTGCTATTACTGTAGACACTGCTATTACTGTAGACACTGCTATTACTGTAAACACTGCTATTACTGTAGACACTGCTATTACTGTAAACACTGCTATTACTGTAGACACTGCTATTACTGTAAACACTGCTATTACTGTAGACACTGCTATTACTGTAAACACTGCTATTACTGTAAACACTGCTATTACTGTAGACACTGCTATTACTGTAGACACTGCTATTACTGTAAACACTGCTATTACTGTAGACACTGCTATTACTGTAGACACTGCTATTACTGTAGACACTGCTATTACTGTACACACTGCTATTACTGTACACACTGCTATTACTGTAAACACTGCTATTACTGTAGACACTGCTATTACTGTAAACACTGCTATTACTGTACACACTGCTATTACTGTAGTCACTGCTATTACTGTAAACACTGCTATTACTGTAGACACTGCTATTACTGTAGACACTGCTATTACTGTAAACACTGCTATTACTGTAGACACTGCTATTACTGTAGACACTGCTATTACTGTAGACACTGCTATTACTGTAGACACTGCTATTACTGTAAACACTGCTATTACTGTAGACACTGCTATTACTGTAGACACTGCTATTACTGTAGACACTGCTATTACTGTAAACACTGCTATTACTGTAGACACTGCTATTACTGTAAACACTGCTATTACTGTAAACACTGCTATTACTGTAAACACTGCTATTACTGTAGACACTGCTATTACTGTAAACACTGCTATTACTGTAAACACTGCTATTACTGTAGACACTGCTATTACTGTAAACACTGCTATTACTGTAAACACTGCTATTACTGTAGACACTGCTATTACTGTAAACACTGCTATTACTGTAGACACTGCTATTACTGTAGACACTGCTATTACTGTAGACACTGCTATTACTGTAAACACTGCTATTACTGTAAACACTGCTATTACTGTAGACACTGCTATTACTGTAGACACTGCTATTACTGTAAACACTGCTATTACTGTAGACACTGCTATTACTGTAGACACTGCTATTACTGTACACACTGCTATTACTGTAGACACTGCTATTACTGTAGACACTGCTATTACTGTAGACACTGCTATTACTGTAGACACTGCTATTACTGTAGACACTGCTATTACTGTAGACACTGCTATTACTGTAGACACTGCTATTACTGTAAACACTGCTATTACTGTAAACACTGCTATTACTGTAGACACTGCTATTACTGTAGACACTGCTATTACTGTAGACACTGCTATTACTGTAAACACTGCTATTACTGTAGACACTGCTATTACTGTAGACACTGCTATTACTGTAGACACTGCTATTACTGTAAACACTGCTATTACTGTAAACACTGCTATTACTGTAGACACTGCTATTACTGTAAACACTGCTATTACTGTAGACACTGCTATTACTGTAGACACTGCTATTACTGTAAACACTGCTATTACTGTAGACACTGCTATTACTGTAAACACTTGTATTACTGTAAACACTGCTATTACTGTAGACACTGCTATTACTGTAAACACTGCTATTACTGTAGACACTGCTATTACTGTAGACACTGCTAAACTGCTATACTGTAAACACTGCTATTACTGTAGACACTGCTATTACTGTAGACACTGCTATTACTGTAAACACTGCTATTACTGTAAGACACTGCTATTACTGTAGACATGCTATTACTGTAACACTGCTATTACTGTAAACACTGCTATTGCTATTACTGTAGACACTGCTATTACTGTAAACACTGCTATTACTGTAAACACTGCTAGTTACTGTAGACACTGCTATTACTGTAGACTGCTATTACTGTAAACACTGCTATTACTGTAAACACTGCTATTACTGTAGACACTGCTCTTACTGTATGTAGACACTGCTATTACTGTACACACTGCTATTACTGTAGACACTGCTATTACTGTAAACACTGCTATTACTGTACACTGCTATTACTGTAGACACTGCTATTACTGTAAACACTGCTATTACTGTAAACACTGCTATTACTGTAAACACTGCTATTACTGTAGACACTGCTATTACTGTAGACACTGCTATTACTGTAGACACTGCTATTACTGTAGACACTGCTATTACTGTAGACACTGCTATTACTGTAGACACTGCTATTACTGTAAACACTGCTATTACTGTAAACACTGCTATTACTGTAAACACTGCTATTACTGTAAACACTGCTATTACTGTAGACACTGCTATTACTGTAGACACTGCTATTAACACCGGGACATGAAAGGAAGCGCATGCAGTCATTAAGATTGTTCTTAACTAAACATCAAATATATATATTATATATATATATATATATATATATATATATATAAAAAAGGAAATATTAATCACACAAGTACAACCGGCCTAATAAGTGATGTCTCGGCACCAATTATGTTTTGATCAATAATTGGTATCAGCAATATTTACACACGATATCTTCTTTTTGAGTGAGATATACAAACATGTTCCTACACATACCCACCCTATTCAACATCTGACAGACATTAATAAAGCACAGAGCGAGCCAAACGTAATGCCAGCTGAGACATGACTTATAATTAGAAGCATTCTGAAGTTTAGTTGATTTTTCCATATTTCAAGAGAAGATATTAACCCGTTCATTACCAGGGACATCCTTTTGGTCGTAAGTTGGCAACTATTAGACGATTGTATTCAGCTTAGGAAGGACGTCTACCCATATAAAGACTTCAGGCTATCTCAATTCAGCCTTTCAGCTACCATATATCCTTCCGCAACTTAAGGGGAGATCTCCACTTGAGGATTTTTTTTCTTGACCCCTTTCTCCCTCATGTTTAGCCCCATTGCTTTTGATATTATAAAACGTTTGCCCCATTAGTTTAGCGATTTTAAGAACTTTCACCCCATATTAAGACCTTTCGTGCAATTCAGGTGTCGATTTTATCCTGGCGAGCGATAGCGAGCCTGTAATTTAAGAGGAACCGGCCTCTGGCCGGGACATTTTTCTACCGAAAAATGTACAAATTTATCTTGAAAGGGGGTCAAGGGGGTGTAATTTTAAGCTTGATGAAAACGTAGGGAACAAACTAAATACCTTCCCTTAATGAAATCACCTAAATGTGTCTGAAATCAAATACGAAAAGACGTTGCCGGTACAGCAAGGGTTAAGGGGAGATTTCCACTTGAGGGATACTTTTCTGGATCTCCTTTTTCCCTCATGTTTAGCCTCGTTACTTTTGAGATTTTAAGACGTTCAGCCCATTATTTTGTCGATTTTAAGAACTTTCGCCCTATTTATGTTGATTTTAAGACCTTTCGTGCCTTTTAGCTGTCGGTTTTTGCCTGACGAGCGATAGCGAGTCTGTAATTTAAGAGGAACCGGCCTTCGGCCTGGACATTTTTCTACCGAAAAATGTACAAATTTATCTTGAAAAGGGGTCTAGGGACTGTAATTATAAGCTTGATGGAGGTCTAAGGAACAAACTAAAGACCTCCCCTTAAGTCGATATCGTAAAAGTACTACTCGACTTTCGATTGTGTATTTACTAAAGTTTCCTGCCTCCAACTTTCTAGGCATGTTTGCTTTGTGTTTTAACCTGTGGGTGCTAATTGTGATTCAGGAACCTAATTCACCCAACACTTTCTATGTCTAAATACGTGAGTTTGTCTTTCTTTAAATTTCACCTTTGCCCCTTTGGATCGAGAGGAGGGCTATGATAGACGTCTGCATGTTTGACTGTGTGTGTGTGTGTGTGTGTGTGTGTGTGTGTGTGTGTGTGTGTGTGTGTGTGTGTGTGTGTGTGTGTGTGTGTGTGTGTGTGTGTGTGTGTGTGTGTGTGTGTTGTGTGTGTGTGTGTTGTGTGTGGTGTGTGTGGTGTATGTGTGTGTGTGTGTGTGTGTTGTGTGTGGTGTGTGTGGTGTATGTGTGTGTGTGTGTGTGTGTGTGTGTGTGTGTGTATGTGTGTGTGTGTGTGTGTGTGTGTGTGTGGTGTGTGTGTGGTGTGTGTGGTGTGTGTGTGTGTGTGTGTGTGTGTGTGTGTGTGTGTGTGTGTGTGTGTGTGTGTGTGTGTGTGTGTGTTACTATATCTACAGTAAATCCCACCAATGGTAACCAAAGCTATTACAACTTTACTTATACTAATTGACTGTGGCCGTTTGGGAGTGTGGCCGTTTTACTCTATTGCCTTTCTGTTTGTGACCGTTTGGAAGTGAGGCCGCTCTGGTTATTGTTATTTTAAGGCTGTGGCCGTTGTGGGCTATTGATTTTGTTTTATATTGCTGTTTTTGGTCTGTGGCCGTTTTGGTCATGACTGTTTGGATGTATGGCCGTTCTGGTTGTTGATGTTTAGGATTGCGGCTGGTGTGGTCTATTGCTGTTTTAGTCTATGGCCGTTCTGGTCGCGGACATCAAGGATTGTGGCCGTTATGAACCATTTTTTGATAAGGGGGCTCAGAAACTCATAGACCACAATTAAGGGGAGATTTCCACTTGAGAGATTATTTTCTTTACCCCTTTCTCCCTCATGTTTAGCCCCATTGCTTTTGAGATTTTAAGACGTTCGCCCCACTAGTTTGGCGATTTTAAGAACTTTCGCCCCATTTATGTCACTTTTAAGACCTTTCGTGCCATTTAGGTGTCGATATTTTCCTGGCGAGCGATAGCGAGCCTGTAATTTAAGAGGATTCGGCCTTCGGCCGGGACATTTTTCTACCGAAAAATTTACAAATTTATCTTGAAAGGGGGTCAAGGGGGTGTAATTTCAAACTTGATGGAAGTCTAAGAAACAGACTAAAAACCTCCCCTTAACCCGCTCCGACATATGACGCGATTTGAACCTATTAGGGATACTTTAAAACCTTTGTTACCATCAGGGGTATTTAGAAACCTTTAGTTTAGTTACTTCAACCTCTGCAGTTGTCTTTGAGTTAGCTGTGGGCAGAAAACTAATTTTGGAGAGGTAATTATAAGAGTGAGAGAACTCTATTTCTTATTGCTAATCTGGAAACCTCTGCGTCATATGAGTTTGAAGGGGTTCTTAATGACAGAACATAAATGAATCAGTACACACCGCTTGCTATATTCATCTCTGGCTAGCATTAGACGCTTTTACTTAGCTTAGGAAGGATATCCAGCAAGCAAATAGGTCAACAGTATCTCCTTTCTCCTTCTGACACCCACAGCTCCTTGTGAAGCTTAGTAAAAATCCGTCAAATCATAGCCGGCATAAATGTATAGAATGCATCATAGTGTACCGAAAGGGTTCAACTAATTAAACGAGTGAAAAATGGCGTAGTGAGGCATTCTGATTAATGTGTATCTTTTACGAACACTTATTGACACATATTGATTCCCTACATGTGTGCAATGTTTGTATGTTGGAGTTAGTTTAGCAGCGTAGTCTCTCTCTCTCTCTCTCGTTGCATCTTCTTTGCATCAGTTTTTACAACAGAAGACCTCAGTGATATCCCTACACCATCGCCGATTCAGATTGATAATTCAGATGTTCTAAGCAATATCACCGTTACAGAGAGAGAAGTATTGAATTGTTTAGATAAACTCAAGGTAAATAAAACGCCAGGACCTGATACAATCTCGCCTAGAGTTCTAAAGGAAGCTAAGAATGAGCTCTCCAAACCACTGACATTACTATTCAATAAATCCTTGCAGTCTGGAACTATGCCTGATCAGTGGAAGCTAGCCAACGTAACACCGATATTCAAAAAAGGCAGCAAATCCCTACCCAGTAACTATCGTCCAATTAGCTTAACCTCAGTTGTATGTAAACTGCTAGAAACGGTCATACGAGACAGACTCGTAAATCACTTGGAGGAAAATAACATACTTAAAGATACTCAACACGGCTTTCGTAAAAAACGTTCCTGTTTAACAAACCTCTTAGACTTCTTCCACGATATCCTCAACCTCTACGATGAGAGTAAAGCTGTAGATATATATACCTTGATTTTCAAAAGGCCTTTGACAAAGTTCCCCACAAACGTTTACTGCTAAAACTAAAAGCGCATGGAATACAAGACGGTGTGTTGAAATGGATAGAAAATTGGCTCAGCAACAGAAAGCAAAGGGTAGTCATAAACGGTAAGGCATCTAAATGGACCAATGTAAGTAGCGGGGTACCCCAGGGATCGGTACTAGGACCAATTCTCTTTCTAATTTACATCAACGACATAGATGAGGGTCTCACCTGCACAATCTCAACATTTGCTGACGATACAAAAATTGCAAATAGCGTACTCTCAAAAGAACAAGTTGACGATATGCAACACAATCTAGATAAATTGTCATGTTGGGCCCAAATTTGGCAAATGAGTTTCAATGCGGATAAATGTAAAGTACTACATGTCGGATACCTAAATGAGAAAGCAAACTATTCGATGAATGGCACTCAGCTTAAGAATGTAAACAGAGAAACTGATCTGGGAGTAACAATATCGAGTAACCTAAAACCGAGTCAACAATGTTCAGAAGTTGTTAAGAAGGCAAACAAAATAATTGGCTTTATAGGCAGGTCATTTGAGCATAAATGCAAGAAGTTATCCTAACCCTTTACAATTCCTTAGTCCGCCCTCTTCTGGAATACTGCGTTCAATCCTGGTGCCCTTATTACCAAAAAGATATAAACAAGCTAGAACGAGTTCAATGTAGAGTTACCAAAATGATACCTAGCCTAAAGAACAAACCATATGAAGAGCGTCTTAGAGAATTAAATCTATTTCCTTTAACCCAGCGCAGATTAAGAGGCGACTTAATTCAAGTGTTCAAAATCATCAAAGGCATCGACAATATGAACTGTAGTAAGTACTTCACTATCGACCAATCTAATTACACGCGGGGAAACGGTTGCAAAATTATTGGTAAATCTTTTAACTCGCACGAATCTAAGAATTTCTTCTTCAATCGAGTTGTCAACTTGTGGAATGGGCTTCCCCGAGACGTTATAGACTGCAGCACACCGTTGATTCATTTAAATTCCGCCTAGACAAATATCTCGCATCAAACCCGCGACTGACTGCGTTTGTAAATGAATAACTTTAATCCTCCCCTCAGTTACTAACCCATATGTCCCTACTAACTTCCTAGTCCTGCCACGTTAGTGGCAGGGCAGTAGTTCCCTTTCCAATGTTCCCTTACCCACTCTAAACCACTGTTTGGACACTTGATCCTCAGTGTTTTGGAGGACAAGCAACCTAGAAGGGTCACTAGATCTGTTGTTGCCTCATTTCCTTTGTACTCCTTTGTACTCTCTTTGTACTCCTCTCTCTCCTCCTCCCTTCTCTCTCTCTCTCTCTCTCTCTCTCTCTCTCTCTCTCTCTCTCTCTCTCTCTCTCTCTCTCTCTCTTTTATCACAATAACACACATACATGGAAACATACATAAACACTCACACATTTAAACACATACACGGGCACACATACATTTACGAACGCACACGACTGCACAAATATATACACACACATACTGTATCTGTATACACAGACAACAATACACACACGAACACACACACACAACTAGTCAAACAAACAAAAGTCAATAAGAAAGGAGAAGTGCCGTTTTTGCCCATAATTAAAACAGCATACTGTGATTACAATACTACGCCACCCTGACGGAGGTGGGGTTGATGAAGGGGGGAGGGTTAAAGGTGGGAGGGGAGGGATTTGTGGGGGGGGGGGGTAATATTGTTTACCTAGGACTTTGACTATCAAGCTAAAAAAAAAAAAAAAAAAAAAAAAAAAAAAAACTAAATAAATAAATTAATTAATTAAGAACAAAATTATAATAATAATATTGACTCACCGCCGCATTGATCCACCGAATGTTTGTCTGAAGTTTGGTGCAAATCCACTGAACGGTCTGGAAGGAGTTTACGGACAGACATACAAACGGACGACCGACATTTCGGCCGGCAGTGTACCAGTATACTTCGGGGAGCGATACCACTCTGCTTATACAGAGCAGACAACACATATGATCGACAACACAAGACAACCCTCCCACCCTCCCTCCCTCCCTCCTTTTCTCTCTCTTCCATTGCTCCACACCTACTGTACGGTCGCGCTAATAAGTCATGTCCCAGCTGTCATTACGTTTGGCTTGCTCTGTGCTGTATTAATGTCTGTCAGATGTTGAATAGGGTGGGTAAGTGTAGGAACATGTTTGTATATTTCACTCGATATGAAGAAATGTAGCTTAGATATTGCTGATACCAATTATTAATCAAAACATACTTGGTGCTGAGACATCACTTATTAGCGCGACTGTACCTACAAGTAATTACTACATATTGCTAAGGTGGCTAGCGTAACCAACCGTATCCACCCTCTTACCGCTAGCCATGAATACTAGTCACCAAACACACACATACACACACATATGTACCCATACACGGACACACATACACACACACGCACACATTTCCACGGACACACACACATTTGCACCCATACAAGGACATATATACACACACAGTATATATGCACACACACACACATATACACGGACACACACACACACACACACATAATGCACCCATACACAGACACACATATACATACTGTATATATGCACACACACACACATACACACGGACACACACACACACACACATAATGCACCCATACACAGACACACATACACATACTGTATATATGCACACATACACACATATACACGGACACACACACACACACACATAATGCACCCATACACACATACACATACTGTATATATGCACACATACACACATATACACGGACACACACACACACACATAATGCACCCATACAAAGACACACATACACATACTGTATATATGCACACACACACACACACACACACACACACACACACACACACACACACACACACACTGTCATATACACACACAACTCCCACATACTCAGTCACACTCACAAAAACGCATTCAGAAATTAATATGTATAATGTAAAATTCATATCATAATTTGCATATTGGCAGACAGAACCAACTAGGAAATAAGCCCACGCATATACATACACAAATACATACACAAATACATACACACACTCAATACATACACAAATACATACACACACTCAATACATACACAAATACATACACACACTCAATACATACACAAATACATACACACACTCAATACATACACAAATACATACACAAATACATACACACACTCTATACATACACAAATACATACACAAATACATACACAAATACATACACACACTCAATACATACACAAATACATACACACACTCTATACATGCACATACATACACACACTCTATACATACACAAATACATACACACACTCTATACATACACAAATACATTCACACACTCAATACATACACAAATACATACACACACTCTATACATACACAAATACATACACACACTCTATACATACACAAATACATACACACACTCTATACATACACAAATACATACACACACTCAATACATGCACATACATACACACACTCTATACATACACAAATACATACACACTATACATACACAAATACATTCACACACTCAATACATACACAAATACATACACACACTCTATACATACACAAATACATACACACACTCTATACATACACAAATACATACACACACTCTATACATACACAAATACATACACAAATACATACACAAATACATACACACACTCAATACATACACAAATACATACACACACTCAATACATGCACATACACACACTCTATACATACACAAATACATACACACACTCTATACATACACAAATACATACACACACTCTATACATACACAAATACATTCACACACTCAATACATACACAAATACATACACACACTCTATACATACACAAATACATACACACACTCTATACATACACAAATACATACACAAATACATACACAAATACATACACACACTCAATACATACACAAATACATACACACACTCAATACATGCACATACATACACACACTCTATACATACACAAATACATACACACACTCTATACATACACAAATACATTCACACACTCAATACATACACAAATACATACACACACTCTATACATACACAAATACATACACACACTCTATACATACACAAATACATACACACACTCAATACATACACAAATACATACACACACTCAATACATACACAAATACATACACACACTCAATACATACACAAATACATACACACACTCAATACACGCACATACATACACACACTCAATACATACACAAATACATACACACACTCAATACACGCACATACATACACACACTCAATAATATTAACACACAATGAGCAAAATAAAACACAATTTACGTAAACTGTTATTCCCAAGCTGAGTAAAGCCGGTATCACACGAGAGCTTTTATAGTCAACATTCGATTATCAAAACAATTCTGGCAACATTTCTGGAGTACTTTGCCCTGGGAATCGGAAACTAGACTGATGGTAGGTGAACTTAGGTGACCGAAATATTTCTAATGTTGACCTCATAAGCTGCCAGACCAGTGTTGAGGATACATGTTGAGTGAAAAAGCGCTCGTGTGATATCGGCTTAAGGGGATATCTCCACTTGAGGGATTTTTTTCTTGACCACTTTCTCACTCATGTTTAGCCCCATTGCTTTTGATATTATAAAACGTTTGCCCCATTAGTTTAGCGATTTTAAGAACTTTCACCCCATATTAAGACCTTTCGTGCAATTCAGGTGTCGAATTTATTCTGGCGAGCGATAGCGAGCCTGTAATTTAAGAGGCTTGATGGAGGTCTAGGGAACAAACTAAGTACCTCCCCTTAAGGTCGCCTAATGTTAGCTAGGTAATACTACTGAAGAGGTTAGTAACTGTTGTGGTATTTTATGGCGGTAACTGTTGTGGTATTTTATGGCGGTAACTGTTGTGGTATTTATGGCGGTAACTGTTGTGGTATTTTATGGCGGTAACTGTTGTGGTATTTTATGGCGGTAACTGTTGTGGTATTTTATGGCGGTAACTGTTGTGGTATTTATGGCGGTAACTGTTGTGGTATTTATGGCGGTAACTGTTGTGGTATTTTATGGCAGTAACTGTTGTGGTATTTTATGGCGGTAACTGTTGTGGTATTTATGGCGGTAACTGTTGTGGTATTTTATGGCGGTAACTGTTGTGGTATTTTATGGCGGTAACTGTTGTGGTATTTATGGCGGTAACTGTTGTGGTATTTTATGGCGGTAACTGTTGTGGTACTTTATGGCGGTAACTGTTGTGGTATTTTATGGCGGTAACTGTTATGGTATTTTATGGCGGTAACTGTTGTGGTATTTTATGGCGGTAACTGTTGTGGTATTTTATGGGAGTTTTATTGGTGTAATTTGTATGTGTGTGAGTGTGTGTGTGTGTTGTGATATATAGGGGTTGTGATGAGGGTGGAAGTTCTGGTGTGTTACGCTAGCTACAGTATAATTTATGGTGTGTACTTATGGTGTAATTGTGGACATGCAAGTAATGGTCACTCTTCTGTAAATCTAAAATGGCTTACTTAAGAATGGGAAAGGGGTGGGACCTTTTTTTTTTTTTTTTTTTTCTATTTTTTAAACTTATGGTGTAATGCCAAGGAGAGATAAATAGTGTGTGTGTGTGTGTGTGTGTGTGTGTGTGTTGTGGTATATAGGGGTTGTGGTGAGGGTGGAAGTTGTGGTGTGTTACGCTAGCTACAGTATAATGTATAGTGTGTACTTATGGTGTAATGCCAAGGAGAGATAAATAGTGTGTGTGTGTGTGCGTATGTGTGTGTGTGTGTTTGTGTGTGTGAGTGGCATGGTGTGTGTGAGTATGTGTGTGTGAGAATGTGTCTGTGTGTGTGTGTATGTGTGTGTGTGTCTGTGTGTGTGTGTGTACAAACATTGGTGGGTGGGGTCATGAGTACAAATGTGATAATATTTGTAGGTAAATGTAAATCGAACCGGCAGTTTAAGTATACAAATTGATTGTATCATTATTTTTCAAAACAAAGTGTTTAAGTTAGTTTAGGTAGGTTAGGTTAGGTTGAATTTAATCTAGATATAGTTTACTAAAGATTACAAAACAAAATATGTACTCGTAAGCATGCATAGTATTCATTTGTACCGATAAACACATCATCGTTTACATAATTGTGTGCATGTGTGTGTGTGTGTTTTTTTTTTTTTTTTTTTTTTTTGTATGCTCACCAGAAAAAAGAAAATGAACAAATTAAATTGAAAATATAATCCCTGATGGCTAATATGTTATACATGCATGTTTCTGCGCTCTATAATGCAAATTTAAATTGCATGAAACCTGCAACCATATCCAAAATTCAGTAATAGGGTTTGACGGATTTGCGATTAATCGTATGCATGAATCATGATCAGTGTCAGGGCTTTGATTACATGTATGAGATATATTGGGTTTTAAAGTGTGTGTCCCTGGTTGACGAATAAATGGCTCTATGTTTATTGTTGGTGTTTGCTTAATTTGTAATTTTTTTGACAACTATATATATATATATATATATATATATACTGTATATATACCGGTATGTATACAGTATATATACAGTATATGTATTTTTTTTTCTATGTGATTGAGGGAGGCAAAAGGCATAACTGCCTATAGCGAGTGCCTCCCCCATAGTTGAAAGAGTGACAGGGCCAAAATCAAGGGACGTTCGAGCCAAAATGCCAAAATGCCATGTATACATATATACAGTATATATCTCACATAATG
Organism: Paralithodes platypus; assembly: GCA_032716605.1. NCBI lineage: Eukaryota > Metazoa > Arthropoda > Malacostraca > Decapoda > Lithodidae > Paralithodes > Paralithodes platypus. The sequence continues at coordinate 18,044,243 of CM064526.1, forward strand.
ACCTAAACCTTTAACTTATTGTGATATATCATAATAATACATAAGTTTATTGTCAATGATGATTTGTCCTTTTTCTACACCTTGAACTACACCGTCAAATAAGTACATTTTGTTTTACAAATATATACAAATATTGGGGTAGTTGTGGTGGCGTGGTCTTGCAACTGGACTAGTATTCATCTTAAAGTCCTGCGTTCAATTCCCGATGGAAAGATTTCATTGAGATAGTATTTGCGCTGTAAGTGGTTTCAGTGCATTACCATGAATCCAACCGTCATGCCATAACAAATACCATCACAGTTTCCAATACTCATTAGCGTTGTTTGAATATCCCCAAGTTCAAAATATTGCAATGGGTAGCTGCTGTGCCTATAGTGAGTGAGAAGTTCAATAGGTGGCGTGTGTGTGTGAGAGAGAGAGAGAGAGAGAGAGAGAGAGAGAGAGAGAGAGAGAGAGAGAGAGAGAGAGAGAGAGAGAGTGTGTGTGTGAGAGATAGGGCAAGGGTGAGAACAAACCCCCATATCCCCTAGAGGGGTCAATGAGGGGGGGGGGGGGGGGGGGGGGGTTTGGTGCTTGTTTGTAATTTAATAATGAGTGCACTTTCACCTTCAGTTGTTCATAGTGCACACACCAGAGGTGTTTAGAGCGAGATTGTCGTTTAATTTAACCTTTTAGTGGTTTGGATCACTGTGTAAATGTCCTTTTGTGTTGGAGAGAGAGAGAGAGAGAGAGCGCGCGAGAGTGTGAGAGAGTGAGAGTGAGAGAGACTCCAAGTGCTCCCTATACCATTAATAATACATCAGTGTCCAACGAACCACACACACACACACACACACAGACAGACACACACACACACACACACACACACACACACTAATGTACAGTCACGCTATTGAGTGATGTCTCGGCACCCAGTATATTTTGATCCATAATTGGTTTCAGCAATACCTAAACTTAATGTATTCATTTCGAGGGGGATATACAAACCTATTCCTACACTTACCCACCCTATTCAACATCTGACACAGACATTATTACAGCACAGAGCAAGCCAAACGTAATGACAGCTGGGACATGACTTATTCGCGCGACTGTACACCCATACATTAATCCGAAGTAAATACTACGAAACGGGGAAACGGTTGCAAAATTATTGGTAAATCTTTTAACTCACACGAATCTAAGAATTTTTTCTTCAATCGAGTTGTCAACTTGTGGAATTGGGCTTCCCCGAAACGTTATTAGACCTGCATCACCGTTGATTCATTTAAACTCACGCCTCTAGACAAATATCTCTCATCAAACCCGCGACTGACTGGCGTTTGTAAATGAATAACTTTATTTTACTCCCCCCCTCAGTTTATTACCCCATTCTGTCCCCTACTAACTTCCTAATCCTGCCACGGACATTAGTTCCAGGGCAGTAGTTCCCTTTCCAATGTTTCCTTACCCACTCTAAACCACTGTTTGGACACTTGATCCTCAGTGTTTTGGAGGACAAGCAACCTAGAAGGGTCACTACGAAAACTAGACCATCGCCTTGTTTGTTGCTTGATTTCCTTTTTTTGTATGTCTATGACCTTCCATTTTTTTGTTTTATGTTTTTTTTTTACTAATCATGGCCGCCTCAAATGACCAGGTATATTGTACATAAATCACATTAATAGGCAATGTTCTATTCTAATCTATTCGCTATTCTATCGCTACTATAATAATCAATGTTCCTCAGAGCTTTCCCAGTGTATACCACCCCATCTACCTAGAGTGCGTAGTACCCGTCTTGCGACACAATCCCACCCCTACTTTGTGCAACTCTCCAACAGGTTTATCACAGTACGTGGACGGAGGTCTTAAAATAAAATAAAAAACTCAAGAGTGAAATGTTATTCTCAGACTTTCTTCTATTCAACTGCTGAACTCTGGCACTCTCTCCCAGAATCAGTCTTTCCCTCTTCCTAGACCCTTAAATATTGCTTTCTTCACAACTGCGTGTCTGTCCAGGCCATTGTTGGGCTCGAAAACGTCCCATGGATTTTGGCCCCTTCCGCCACTACTTTTAACCAACATCTGGGGGAAGCAAAAAAACAGGCCCAGTTTCCTGCCTTTTGCCTCTCCCTCACTAACATAGAACAAACAACCAGTTTTGCTTTTTATTTAGAAACAAAAAAAATTGGCCTGGCACCTTATAACCCCCCGCCCCACCAAGCCGCTCCTCTCCCTTCTCATATTCACCTCTAATTCTTGTCTTGATAGATTGAAGTAAACAAATAACTTTGCCAATTTAGCTTTTTTCCCGAATAAAGCTTGAATGATACATATTCACCTCTATTTCCTTTCTTGATATAAGTAAAAAATACGCGGCCACCGCCCTTCGACCGAACGAACCACTGCTTGAATTATGAGCTTATATATACTTATATATATATATATTAGTACTTATATTATATAGATATATAGAAGATATATAGATATACTTTCTCCTTCTATATACTATAGAATATTAATACAAATATAACCGAAATATATATGGCCGTCGATATATATTACTCATATATATTTAAAGAAATATATCCGATATATATCTACGATCATATATATAATACTAATATATATATTCGATATATAATACTCTCATATACTCTTATATAAAGTTGTAGAATAAGTGGGTCAGAACGAGGCGTCATATATCGGGACTCTGTACATATATTGCTCGTGAATGAAGGGCTATGTGGTGTGAAATGACTATAGTTATCGATTACTCTGTCACAGGGATAGAGAAAATAGCATACTACACTCCCGCCACATAACCACCCCTCTCTTAGTCATCATCACTAAGACAAAGTACTACCCAACAAAGTACTACCCAACACCAAACTGTAATAACGTCAATACGCTGGGTGATCCATCAGAGTGAGAGCTGAGCGATCTCTGCCATACCCATAGCTTAATCTGTCTGTTCCTTTTACTTATATATTTTCTGGATCTCAAGTGACGGCGTCTTTTCCGTGGATTGACCTCCTTACTGCCAACCTAGAGGCTGGCAGAATGGGAGCCAAAGCGTCAAATTGTTTTCCTTTGCCCCTCAACTTTCCCTTCA
>CM064526.1:18047439-18079939 GCA_032716605.1 Paralithodes platypus
GACACAACAAAAATATGAATAGCACGAAAAGTTTTAACATTGGGTGACAGTTCTTAAATCGGGGCCAAACTAACGGGGCGAACGTTTTTATAATAGCAAAAACCATTGGGATAACATACTAAGCGAGAAGGGGTCCAGAAAAAAAATCCCTCAAGTGGAGATCCTCCCCTTAAGTTTGTACTAGTTTTGGAGTTGCATGATTAATTTTCGCAAAGTTTTTCAAGTATCATCATAACGTGAGACTGTGCTTGATTATGCTGGACACTAACACATGTATTGGATTTTCTGTAAGTACGATCCTGTTTCAATGAGGGATATTAAATCATTTGCGTTTTGTTATAACATCCGTAACAGCATCTTCGTTGACGCCTTTTTCTGTTTAATTTTTGTTGTGTAACTTACAACCAAGGAATACAACATGCAATAGAAGAAAGTAAAGCTCACATTTATCACAAAGACAAGAAAAGAAAATAAAGAGACAGAAAAGGGAGAGAGAAAGAAGGGAATGAAAAAAAACGAGAAGAAAAAGAAAAACGTTAAAAAAAAAAGAGAAAACAACGCAATAAAAGAGAGAGGGGAAAAAGAGAAAGAAAAAAAAAAAACAAGAAAAAAAAGAAAGAAAAAAAGCAAAAAGAGAAAAAAAGAGAAAATAAAAGAAAGAAAAAAAAAAAAAAAGAAAAAAAAGACAAAAGAGAAGAAAAAGAAAAAAAAGAAAAAAGAAGGAAAGAAAAAAGAAGAAAGGGAAAAAGAGAGAAAGAAAAAAAAAAGAAAAAAAAAAAAAAAAAAAAAAGAAAGGAAGACAAAAAATAATTAAAAGAAGAAGAAGAAGAAAGAAAAAAAGAACAAAAAGAAAAAAGAGAAAAGAGAAAAAAAGAAAAAAAAAAAAAGAAAAAAGAATGAAGAAAGAAAAAAAAAGAATAAAAAAAAAAAAAAAAAAAAAAAAAGAAAGAAAAAAAAAGGAGAAAAAAATAAAAAAGAGAAGAGATTCGAAACCACTTACCTAAAAGCAGTGCAGACTGCATACCATCGAAAATACGGCGTCCAGGCCATAATAATAAGCCCAAATGGTGGAATAAGATATTTCAAACTGCCTGCTTGCTAAAAAATTTGCTAATGATAGATTAAAATCCTCACAAAATGACGAAGAACGGGTGAAATTTGTAGAGCTACGACGCAAAGCCAAAAAGTTAATTAAGCAAAGTAAAAAGACCTTAGAGTTACATATTGCGAATCAAAGTAAAACAAACCCGAAAGAATTCTATAGTTATATCAGAAAGAAAAAAGTAGTTACTTCAACTGTTGGACCGTTAGTCGATGAAAAGGAGAATACACCAAAGACGAAGTACAAATGAGTAATGCCCTCAATACCTTCTTTGCATCAGTTTTTACAACAGAAGACCTCAGTGATATCCCTACACCATCGCCGATTCAGATTGATAATTCAGATGTTCTAAGCAATATCACCGTTACAGAGAGAGAGTATTGAATTGTTTAGATAAACTCAAGGTAAATAAAACGCCAGGACCTGATACAATCTCGCCTAGAGTTCTAAAGGAAGCTAAGAATGAGCTCTCCAAACCACTGACATTACTATTCAATAAATCCTTGCAGTCTGGAACTATGCCTGATCAGTGGAAGCTAGCCAACGTAACACCGATATTCAAAAAAGGCAGCAAATCCCTACCCAGTAACTATCGTCCAATTAGCTTAACCTCAGTTGTATGTAAAATGCTAGAAACGGTCATACGAGACAGACTCGTAAATCACTTAGAGGAAAATAACATACTTAAAGATACTCAACACGGCTTTCGTAAAAAACGTTCCTGTTTAACAAACCTCTTAGACTTCTTCCACGATATCCTCAACCTCTACGATGAGAGTAAAGCTGTAGATATTATATACCTTGATTTTCAAAAGGCCTTTGACAAAGTTCCCCACAAACGTTTACTGCTAAAACTAAAAGCGCATGGAATACAAGACGGTGTGTTGAAATGGATAGAAAATTGGCTCAGCAACAGAAAGCAAAGGGTAGTCATAAACGGTAACGCACCTAAATGGACCAATGTAAGTAGCGCGGTACCCCGGGGATCCCAGGTTACTAGGACCAATTCTCTTTCTAATTTACATTAAGACGACCATAGATGAGGGTCTCACCTTTACAATCTCAAAATTTGCTGGACGATACAAAAATTGCAAAATAGCCGTACTCTCAAAAGAACAAGTTGACGATATGCAACAACAATCTAGATAAATTGTCGATGTTGGGCCCAAATTTGGGCCCAAATGAGTTTCATCCATGCGGATAAATTGTTAAAGTACATACATATCGGATACTAAAATGATAAAGCAAAAACTATTCGAATGAATGGCACTCAGCTTAACGGAATGGAAACAGAGAAGAAAACCGATCTGGGAAGGTACCAATATCGAGTAAACTAAATAACGAGTCAACAATGTTTCAGAGTGTTAAGAAGGCAAAAAACAAAATAATTGGGCTTTATAGGCAGGTCATTTGAGCATAAATCCCAAAGAAGTTATCCTAACACCTTTACAATTCCTTAGTCCGCCCTCTTCTGGAATACTGCGTTCAATCCTGGTGCCCTTATTCATTACCAAAAAGATATAAACAAGCTAGTAACGAGTTCAACGTAGAGTTACCAAAATGATACCTAGGCCTAAAGAACAAACCATACGAAGAGCGTCCTTAGAGAATTAAATCTCATTTCCTTTAAAACCCAACGCAGATTAAGAGGTGACTTAATTCAAGTGTTCAAATCATCAAAGAGGCCAGTCGACAATTCATGAACTGTAGTAAGTACTTGATCACTACTCGACCAATCTACATTACACGCGGGGGAAAACGGTTGTCAAAATTATTGGTTACATGCTTTTAAACTCCCCTACGAATCTTAAGAATTTCGTTCTTACAATCGAGTTGTCCAACTTGTGGAATGGGCTTTCCTCCCCGAGACGTTATCGACATGAAGCACCGTTCGATTGCATTAAACGCCGCATAGACAAATATCTCGACCGACACAACCCGCGACTGCCTGCGTTTGTAAATGAATAAATTTACTTTATTTTATCCCCCCCTCAGTTACTAAACCTTCTGTCCCCTACTAACTTCCTAACCTTAGCGACGGCCATTTGTTCCAGGGCATGTAATTCCCTTTCCAATGTTCCCTACCCAAGCTCTAAACCACTGTTTAGGACCACTTGATCCTCAGTGTTTTGGAGGACAAGCAGCCTAGAAGGGTCACTATATATGTTGTTGCTTGATTTCCTTTGTACACACACACTCACACGGTGAATTAGAGCAACATCCCTTGTATTCAAAGGGTTAAGTATATGAAGCCATTAATGAACTCTTAGTATGCCTCTCCCCCACAAGGCCATATATCGGTGTGGGAGGAAGGGGTGTGTGTGTGTGTGTGTGTGGGGGGGGGGGGGGGGGCACTAGCTCTACTACCTATCCATCCATTACTCATGCTCCGTGTCTTACAATTCGAAACCCATTACGCCAGAAGACAGTACACTAGGACCATGCGGCTGGGAGAGTGTAGATAGCAGAGAAGGGGTGTTGTAGATAGAGGAAGCTGTTGGAGTGGCTTTGGTATGTGTGTTATTAGTCTATAAAGTGTAGATAGCAGAGAAGGGGTATTGTAGAAAGAGGAAGCTGTTGGAGTGGCTCTGGTATGTGGTTATTAGTCTGTATACGTCGTCGAGGTGTCCCCCGACTGGGTGCGAACACGATATACATGCTAGGACGTACTACCACACCCACAAAATGTCCGCCACGGCTGGGATCGAACCCAGGTCAAGCAGATTCACACGTGAGGGTGCTTTCTACTCCACAGTCGCGGCTCGCTTTTCGTGTGTGTGTGTGTACAAATATGAATGATAATAATAATCGGTGTGTGTGAGTGTGTTTGTGGTAGGGAAGGTTGGCGGGCAGTGGCGAGGGCAGGAGGGGAGTCTGAATGAGGGCAGGGAGGTAGGGAAGGTTAGCGGGCAGTGGCGAGGGCAGTGGAGGGAGCTCTCAATTAGGACGGAGGGGAGGGTAGGGAAGGTTTAGCGGGCAGTTTGAAGGGCAGGAGGGGAGATCTGGAATGAGGACGGGGAGGTCGGAAAAGGTTAGCGGGTCAGTGGCGAGGGCGGGAGGGGTCTGAATGAGGACAGGGAGGTAGGAAAGGTTAGCGGGGGGGCAAGTGGCGAGGAAGCAGGAGGGGAGTCTGAATGAGGACCAGGGACGGTAGGAGATTGGTTAGCGGGCAGTGGCGAGGGGAGTCTGAATGAGGACGGGGAGGTAGGGAAGGTTGGGCAGTGGCGAGGACGGGGAGGTAGGGAAGGTATTATCACACAGGGTGATGTGATGCGACTAGTGCAGTTAGCATTGTTGGGTGGTGCTTGCTTGCTTTGGCTTGCATGCAATTCTCGCTTTCAGGTTGCTGCTGTCCAGCTGGCTAACCCCTTGTGGTTGTAAAGGGGACCCGCAGTGCGTAGAGAGTAAGCTCTCCCTCTGACAGTACATAGCCTCTACATCAAACACCAAGACATCCGTATATGTGCCTCCCCGGGGCCCACCCACGGTAACTGGGTCATGTCTTGCAGACCCAGGGCTAAATCAATAGGGGATCTCGGGGGCATGCGGTCGGCCCCCAGAGGTATGATATGCAATCCCTGTCAATCTACCCAACAACCGCACACACCCACTGCCTTGTGGTTTAGTCTAGTGAGGGGACAAAGGCTAGGGGAGCCAAACCCTGAGAGAAAAGCAGACGTTGGGGTCATGTCCTGGCGGTTTCCGACACACTGGAATCCCGGCAGTCCCCTGCAGTATTGAGCAGGAACTGGTCGTCTTGGGTCACCCCCTTGCCATCAGCAACCCCTGTTCAGTACCAAGAAAGTGAAGTTGGAACTGCGCACCTCCCTCGGCACTCTAAACTCTTCTATGCGCAGGTTTTCTCTTCCTGCTTTGCAGGAAGGGAACGTCATCATCGGACTACATTGGACTACCATAAGCAAGCTAGTGTGTGTGTGTGTTTATCTGTGTGTTTGCGTGTATGTATATGTGTTTATGTGTTTCCCAGCTAACTGACAGGTGAACTAGTTACTGCCACCATCACACCTGACACACATATATATTTGGCGATGACTGTGCATAGCTCCCACACACTAGCTTTGTTATATAGATATGTCAAGGTCAAGGTTAACGCAGGCAACCTCACGCACTATGAAGCATATGTGTCAACAAGTATATCCTTAAGGGGGGTCACCGTTTTTGTTTCGCTTTCTCTTCTTTTCTCCCTTTCTCTGGCTTGTATCCATTCGACCCCATTTAGTCTACTGCTTTAAGACGCTTACCCCCATTCAGGTGTCAACATTTTCCTGGCGAGTGGTAGCGACCCAGCATATATATATTTTTGTTTGACAGCAAGCTAAATTTGTACATTTTTCGATAGAAAAATGTATCCGGCGAAACCGGATTTCACCATATAATGTTGGCTCGCGATAAAATTGACACCTGGATGGGGATAAACGTCCTAAAACAGTTGGCAGTATGGGGCCAAATGGATACAAGTCAGAGAAAAAGAGAAAAGGAGAGAAAGATAAAAAAATAGCAGGTGACCCCCCTTAAGCAGGCAACCTCACGCCCTTTGAAGCACACAGTGTAATCAAGTATATCTTTATCTCTCAGGAATATGTGGCGTTGTTTATGCATGTGTGTATAATTATACTGTATATGTATATATATATGTATATGTATATATGTTTGTTCTATGTGGATGAGGGAGACAAAAGGCACACATACATAAAAAAACGCCATATATTCATGTATGTATGTATGTAGGCTATGTATGTATGTATGACTGTATTTATGTATGTATGTACAGTATGTTTGTATGTATATGTATGTATGTATGTAATATGTATGTTTTTATGTATATTCTCAGTCACATACCCCATAGCTGGGGGTGGCCGACTCGAGACAGAGCCCGAACAGGAACAACATTTAAAGTTCCAATTCTTAAGGTTCGTGACCACTTTTGCGTTCCCTCGCCCCTTTCTCTGTATCGTCTAGTAGGTGAATTTTACAAGAGGAGGAGGATTCCTAGCCTCCCGCCCCCGAAGTAGGAAAAGTAGAACAGGAAAAAAGACTGGCAGAAACGGCTATGTTGGGTAGAGGATGCCAAACCTCACTCTGGGCAGGACCAGCCCTCACCCACTATACATGGCTTCATAGATATCACAAGAGCTATCGTCAACACTGGTCTGGCAGCTTATTAATAAGAGTTTGTAAGTAGTTAAGTGGTAAGTAGTAAGTAGTTAATTATCAGCCGACTTTCCGATACCAGTGCAAAAGATCCCTGAAATGTTGTCGGAATAGTATTGACCATCGAAAGTTGATGATAAAGGCTCTCGTGTGATACCTCCTTTTACTTATGTTTTAATTGAACTCGTTGGTAAGCGTTGTCGATTCAGCAAGTTAACCCCTTTCGTACCGGGTTGCCCTGGTCATCATCATCATCTGGATGTTATTAGACGATTTTATCCAGCTTAGGGAGGACGTGTAGCCATTTCAAAGACTTCACACGATCTCGCTTGTCCATTTTAAATACCACGGTGTCCTCATAAGCTGCCTAAAATCGCCTAAATATAGCTTGAATATCACAAAATACATCCTCGGTAAGGAAGGGGTTAAGGATGTGTTCAATTATTACATCTTGACACACTTAGTAATGCATTTTGTGCGGGGATGTTACTTAAGAGACTTTGTATCATCAACTTTCAACGATCAACACTTTGTTCAGCAATATTCCTGGGATAACTTGCACGGGTCTTGGACACTAGACTGGAGACCTGTTAATCTAGGCGACAGATATGATATATAGTTTACCTCACAAGCTGCCAGACCAGTGTTGAAGATAACAGTTGACGGGAGAATCGCTGGTGTGCAACTGCCTTTACTTCATCATGTCAAATGCAGAGGAATCCTGCAACTCATGCAGTGGTCAGGGGCATTATAATGTTGTAGGGGAAGCAGACCGTTTTTCTGGACCCCCTTCTCCCTAATGTTTAGCCCCACTAGTTTTGAGATTTTCAGACGTTGGTTCCATTAGTTTACGGATTTTATGACCTTTCATCCCATTTCTTTGTCAATATTAGGACCCTTCGTGCCATTTAGGTGTCGATTTTTTCCTGGCGAGCGATAGCGATCCTTAATTTTAGGAGGAATCGGCCTTTGACCGGGAAATTTTTCTACCGAAAAATGTACAAATCTATCTTGAAGGGGGTATTTTTCTAAGCTTGATGGAGGTCTAGGGAGGAAACTAAAAATATATATGAATTACTGAATTAATAGACCAAACAAACAGCCTCTGTCCCCATTAAGGGGAGGTATTTGGTTTTCGGGACCCCCTCCTCCCTCATGTTGAGCCCTATGCATTTTGAGATTTTAGAACATTCGCCCCATTAGTATGTCGATTGTAAGACCATTCGTTCCATATAAACACGACAAAATCCCGCCCAGCCTCGGAGTCCCGTTCACCACCACCAATGGCTCTCCTCTCATACAATTCACCACTTGCGAGTTTCGTTCTATAAGGAAGTTGGAGCTGTAGACATAGATTTATAGAGGAATTACCAGCTAAAATATAGTTCTAGTAATTATAAATATACATAAAAACAAATGCACCATACTATTTATCCATCAGAAACCTACATGATTATTGTATTATATATTGTATTGTATTATTGTATTATATATTGTATTGTATTATTGTATTATATATTGTATTGTATTATTGTATTATTGTATATCGATGTTTATATGCCGAACTTCCTTATAGCCTGAAACTCGCAAGTGGTCAATTAACTAACCTGGTGAACAAGCCTGCATCTTTTCTATCCTAAAATGACCTAGAGCAGTTAGTTCAGTTCTCCTGCAGCGCCTGCACCTGCAATGTCTGCATCACACCACCACCGACAGTACTATAACAAGACAGGGCCCAAGCAAGATTCTACTGTATTGGGTAATCGTTGGTCCAGTCTTTCTAGCCCCCCCCCCCCCCCACCCTTTAGTCGCCTTGTACGACACGCAGTAGGATACGTGGGGCACAATTTATATATTTCACGGGGGGCGGGAGGCCTGGTATCCTTCTCGCCTTAAATAAATCTACCAAACAAACGAGGCAGTGATAGGGGCGAGGGAACGCGTTCGTGGTCCCGGACCCTAAGAATAGGAGCTTTTTATGTTTCCTGGTCTTGCTCTGTCTTGAGTCGGCCACCCCCAAGAAAAAAATAAAAAATAAATAAACAAAATAATAACAGAAAACAAAATAGGAAAAGTGGGGATTGGGCCTGAGCATATAGATAGATAGATAGATAGATAGATAAATATATAGATAGATAGATAGAATAACATAATTGTGAAATCCCCTTACCCCTAAGTGGAGATGGGCCGGGTTTCTGGACCACTTTCTCCCTCATGTTTAGCCCCATTAGCTTTCAGATGTTAAGATGTTTTCCCCTTTAGTTAGTCGATTTTAAGACCTTTCGCCCCATTTCGTCGTCAACATTTAGACCTTTCGTGCTATTTAGGCGTCGATTTTTTCCCCGCCGAACGATAGTGAGCCTGTAATGTTGGAAGAACCGGCCTTCGGCCGGGATATTTTTCTACCGAAAAATGTACAAATTAATCCAGAAGGGAGATCTAATGGATGTTTTTCTTTTTTTTTTGTATTTGATGGAGGTCTAGGGAGGAAACTAAAAAAATATATATATGAATAAATGAATTAATAAACCAAACAAACGGTCAGCCTCCCCTTAAGCTTGCATCCTACCCCCACAGCCCCCCCCCCCCCCCCCACCGACTCTCTCTCTCTCTCTCTCTCTCTCTCTCTCTCTCCTTTTGTTCTTTGCTTGCTTGAAACACAAAAGGGTGCTCGGGGAATGAAAGGACTTATTGCGTGTTCCACATTATTGTTGTTCTCATTATTCTTCATGTTGGCTGCAGTAGTATGAAATATAAAACAAAATTCAGTGGGGTCACCGGCTGTTTTTTGTTGTATCTTTCTCTCCTTTTCTCTCTTTCCCTGGCTTGTATCCATTCGGCCCCATTCAGCCAACTGTTTTAAGACGTTTATCCCCATCCAGGTTTCGATTTCTTCCTGGCGAGCGAAAGCGAGCCAGCATTGTATGGAGAAATCCGGCTTTGCCGGAGAAATTTTTCTATTGAAAAATGTACAAATTTAGCTTGCTGTCAAAACAAAATTATATATATGCTGGCTCGCTACCGCTCGCCAGGAAAATATTGACTCCTGGATTGAGATAAACGTCTTAAAACAGTAGGCTGAATGGGGCCGAATGGGTACAAGCCAAAGAGGGAGGGAGAGAGAGAGCAAAAAGGCGAGGTGGGCTCCCTTAACAATGAAGAAAGACAGACAGACCCACTGAGAGAGAGAGAGAGAGAGAGAGAGAGAGAGAGAGAGAGAGATGTACATAGATTTACATAGATACACTGACCACATAGACCTTACGATCCCAGCGAGGTGGTCAGGACTGAATTCTAGTAGAGATAGCTAACCCGAGAATAAAGGACAGTGGAAGGAAAGGATAGCAAAGAAGAAGAAGAAGAGAGAGAGAGAGAGAGATTTATATAATTATGTTATAATTCACCCCATCCTCTCACAATATTCTTTAATTTTATTTTCTAAAATTACTTATAGATCCCTTTCATAAAATGTAATTCGTGACGGTGATATACTACTGAAACGAATACAATATATGCTAATTGGTATTGAACATCGACATTAACAATTAAACAATAACAACAACAACAATGAAGGTTAATAAACAATGAAGCTAGCTCACGTTTTCTCTGACGTCATACTAAAAAAGAATCGGGCATCACACGAGAGCCTTTATATATCATTCTCTTTCAATCCGCTACTTCACTCTGGCAACATGTTCAGACTATTTTGCACTGGCATCGGAAACTAAACTAAAGCCAGAAAGATTAATTCATACCACATTGTGTTTATACAAAAATTTAAGGGGAGGTTTTTAGTGTGTTTCCTAGACCTCCATCAAGCTTGAAATTACACCCCCTTGACCCCCTTTCAAGATGAATTTGTACATTTTTCGGTAGAAAAATTTCCCGGCCGAAGGCCTCTTACATTACTGGCTCGCTATCGCTCGCCAGGAAAAAAATCGACACCTAATTGGCACGAAAGGTGTTAAAATTGACGGAAATGGGGCAAAAGTTTTTAAAATTGCCAAACTAATGGGGCGACTGTCTAAACATCTCAAAAGCAATGGGGCTAAACATGAGGGCCAAAGGAGTCAAGAAAAAACTCCCTCAAGTCGATATCTCCCCTTAACCTCTTTACTACCACAGATCCTTCGTAAACTGCACATAATCGGCTAAATATATGAAGAATGACATATAAAACACGTGGTCGGTACAGAAAGGGTTAAGTCTGCAGTCAACATATATGTGAGAATAATAATGTGCGTGCGTGAGAGAGGTTTCCCGAGCAACATACACGCACACGCAAACACATCGACACACACACACCGACACATACAGACACACACACGCACGCACAAACACACACACCGACACATACACACACACAAGCACACCGCCACACACGCACAAAACACACCGACACATACACACGCACAAACACACCGAAACACACACAAAATATGCGAAAATAAAAAATAATGCGTGTATGAGCGAGGTTTCCCGAGCAACTTTGATAAACTGGGATATAACTTTGCCTTCTGCACAAACTATTATTTTTGAAGTTTGGAACTTAATTTAATTTCGCACTAACACCATCTGGGGTATTTGAAAACATGGGATAATATACAGCTTATTTGGGTATTAGTAGGTCTAGGGAGGAAACTAGAAAAATAATGAATACATGCAAAAATCGGCCAAAAAATTAACCATGTGGTGGAGTGGGGAAGTACTGGTACTCAAAGGGTTAATTACTACCTCCGTATAGCGGTAACTCGCTCCTACTCCTCCCCCCCCCCCCCATGCTCGTACTCTCTCTCTCTCTCTCTCTCTCTCCTCCCTCCTTTCCTCCAATCCCCCCCGCCCCCCTACTTCTCCCCCAAACTACCCCCACCACCCCCCCATCATTTCAGACCAACCCATAATATAACTGTCCAACACAATACATCATTAATAACACAGAGACGACAATTTTTCAACCGGCCCAGGCAAACGATACGATGCGGCAAAAGAGGATATCAGCATTCAGCCACACATCAATAAAATATATACCGGTATAATGATCCACACCGCACGTCTTAAAACTTCTCCATTAGCCAACAGTGAGGATGAGACGATGATTGTTTACCTCAGTATGCTAAATAGGTCCTTCCACGTCCTCCTAAGGGTCCCCACACGTCCTCAGGGTTGGACCCATGGCGTGGTGACGATGCAGTTAGCGTAGGGGGCCAAGATCACGCCCCAAACTTGATCTTCGTTGAGTTTTCCGCACAGACACTCTCGGGTACCAAGTTCGCCATTCGATCACTGTTCCCAGACCGATGCTCTACCCTCTCCCTTTCCGTCCACAGTTAAAATGAACTAATGTACTAATGTAATTACTTCGATTTGCGTATGGGTTAGGCATGGATAAATTCGACTATGTTCTACTATGAGAATATTTACAATCAAATATGTCATAATATCCCAGGAAATGCCCTAATTCGAGCAAATAGTGGGGAAATGCAAATATGCAACGAAAGTTAAATATAATCATCCATAGCATGTTAATGTGTTATATGTAGGTATATATGTATATTTTGTTTCCTAAAAATACTATAAATGCCGCCCGGGGCACATATATTTAGTAAAATTAACAGTAATGTAGTGAAACAAACATCCCTATATATTTCACAGAATAGCCATTAAATTTTCTCAAGAAGTGATTATTTCGAGAATATAATAGGCTGACCAATTTACTACATGCCCAATTACCACACAGCAATCCCATTAATCAAATTAATCGAAGTACAATTGTGTTTAGAAGAACTAGAAATGAGCACTTGAGTTTTAGTAATCTACCAAAACTTGCCACTTACCGCCAGATAAGCACACTTTTGGTTCACTCAGGTGAGTTGAACGAAGCATGTGAACCTGGAATGATCCCTGTTCCTGTCTCATTCGGATTTATTCGGTTTCACAGTGCATCGATTTTCCCAGAACTCTCGTCCACGCCAATTCCCATTAGACATCGTTCATAGGTAAAAGGTACACAAAACTGGCACAATTTCAAACTTTGCATATACGGTTGTAAAGAGAAACAAAATCTGCATCTTTTGGTTACCAAGAGAGCTCTGAAAGATGTCTCTAAGTGGGTGAAAATTGCGCAAACAACCCTGGAATTTACGGTATTGTTTCGTCAGGGGCTTTAGCGCTGTCAGGGAAGCAACCTTCGACCAAAAGTTCGAACTTTTCTCTCGTGGTCGTCTCGGTTGTTTACGATAGGTTCATCAATGTTTCGACGGCCGCAGATGGCGGTTTATCGTTCAGCTTCCCTGGGGAAATCCGAAAATTGCAGGGAGGTAGTAGTATTGGAACTTGTGAGTGAGAGTGATGTGGCTGGCATCTTAGGATTTAACAACCATCGTACGTACGGCAATATTCGGCCTTTCTCAGCCTTGGTCTTCCTCCACAAAACTACAGAAGGTAGACAGATGTTTGTGTCCAATTTCCAGGGTGATGCACTAGCTATTAATGCCATACGAGAGTAGATGTGGCCTACAGCCCATCCCCTCACCTCAAATATGCCGTATTTTACCCTTACATAGGCATTTAAACCTTGGTATCTTATTTATATTTATTCTGTAAAACACAGAGAAGCTTGTAATATCCCGTTGTGGCTTGGTCAATCTGTTAATGTGTCATTTTAGTTGCATATACTGATGGTTACTGGAGCAATTGATTGAAAGGGTTTGAGAGGCTGAGCTTTCTGGCAACACTGCATTTCATAAGGTTGATGTGGAGAGGGAGGGAGTGTGTGTGTGTGTGCACGTGTGTGTGTGTGTACATGTGTGTGTGTGTACGTGTGAGAGAGAGAAAGAGAAGGGGGAGGTCTTGTCTTGTGTGGTGGTAGGAGGCACACGTACGAACGAACGCACAAACTAAGCAAGGAGGTTATATGAGAGGAGGGAGAGTAGCTAGATCGTATAACAAGGGACTGGAATTTTCGCAGAGAGGCTCCAGTCCTGACGTTATTCTTGACTTACAGTGTGCTGGCTTAATAATCCAATAGGGTTGATAGCCTCTGAAGTCCTATTTTAACTAAAGATCGTATCATATCCGAACGTGAAGCCAGCAATAGGACTGACTAGTACTGGCCAATCTATAGCGAGGCCGATCCTTAGTGATCTTGGCCCCATTCATTGTTCTTTCCTCTCACTAAATCATTGTTCTTTCCTCTCACTAAATCATTGTTCTTTCCATAATGCAGTTGGATCGAGTACATGATTAGATTGATATCCAAAATTCGAAATGGATATTAATTTCAAGCTCCAAAACGCATTTCTGTTCTGTTTTCTGGCAATTATTAGACGATTTTATTCAGATTAGGAGGGGTATGTGGAAGTCAGAGGGTTGATTGAGATAGTATTTACCCTTATAATACCCACAGATCCTTCCTAACCTGCACAAAATCGTCTAATGATAGCCAAAATAAAGTGCTAAAACGCGCCAGAGCTTCAAGGGGTTAATCGTGATCTTGTATTCAACCTTTAATTTGGTTTAGATGCTTATGCTATGGGTGTGGGGTGTCCCGAGTTGGAATCCCGGGAGGACCATATGCTTACATTAGTTTATTCAAGTGCATTGGGGTTTGTAATTGATGATTAGTGTTAAGAACGGGGGTTACTTATATAAGTATAAATTATGATAGGCCATAATGATATATGACTTATATGATGGTTCACTTTTTGGGCGATTTGTGCATGTATTCATTATTTTTTCTAGTTTCCTCCCTAGACCTCTATCAAATAAAAAAAAAAAAAAACATCCATTAGATCCCTCTTCTAGATTAATTTGTAAATTTTTCGGTAGAAAAATTTCCCGGCCGAAGGCCGGTTCTTCCAATATTACAGGCTCACTATCGTTCGCCAGGGAAAAAATCTACACCTAAATAGCACGAAAGGTCTAAATATTGACGACAAAATGGGGCGAAAGGTCTTAAAATCGACTAACTAATGGGGCAAACATCTTAACATCTGAAAACTAATAGGGCTAAACATGAGGGAGAAAGTGGTCCAGAAAACCGGCTCATCCCCCCTTAAGATAGGCTACGATCAGATAGGTCCAGTTGGGTCCAGACTTGTTGGGTTGGGTTCAGAAGGATTAGAATAGGTTAATTTTTTTTTGTTTAATACTTCATTTATGTTATCATATAAATATTTCCTCTAAATCGTGTTTTTAAAGCGAAAAAATTGCTAAAATGTAATGTGATATAAGTTAAATTAGATTTTAGATGTTAATATAAGTATCACACAAGCAAAGAATCATAATTAATTCGACGTGATGAAAAATAAATTGCCAAAAACTCGATTTAATACTGGGCCTCTTCTATGATAAATATCTTGGCAAGCTGTAGATATAGGTCAATTATACAGGCAAATTCGGACTCAGCGTCGAAAACTGCCTTAGAAAAACATGTTTGCGCGTCTCTCTGCCAACAAATGGTAAAATCACATTTCTTAGCCAAAAGATTCTTGGTTCCCAACTATGCCATGTTAGGTTAGGTTAGGCCAGGAAAAAATCGACACCTAAATGGCACGAAAGGTCTTAAAATTGACAACGAAATGGGGCGAAAGGTGCTAAAATCGCCAAACTAATGGGCCGAACGTCTTATAATCATAAAACTAGTGGGGCTAAACATTAGGGAGAAGGGGGTCCAGAAAAACGGCCTGCTTCCCCTTAACCTACAACTTTTACTGGAGGGGGGCATAAGCTTATAACACACGTACACAAGCACACATACGTACACAAACACACACACACACAAACCCACACACACAAACATACACACACACACACACAAACCCACATACACACACACTCTTAAGGGGGCCCACCTCGGTTTTTTTTCTCTTTTTCTCCCTCTCGCTTTGGTTTGTATCCATCCGGCCCCATTCAGCCTACTGTTTTAAGACGTTTACCCCCATGCAGGTGTCAATATTTTCCTGGCGAACGGTAGCGAGCCAGCATTGTTATATATTTTTGTTTTGACAGCAAGCTAAATTTGTAAATTTTTCGATAGAAAAATGTCTCCGGCGAAGCCGGATTTCTCCATACAATACTGGCTCGCTATCGCTCACCAGGAAGAAATTGACACCTGGATGAGGATAAACGTCTTAAAACAGTTGGCTGAATGGGGCCGAATGGATACAAACCAGGGAAAGAGAGAAAAGGAGAGAAAGATAAAAAAAAAAAAAAACGGTGAACCCCCTTAAAGATAGAAAGAAGTTCGTTCCTGCTATAGATAGATAGATAGATAGGGTGAGGAGGGTGAGAGGAATGGTTGTAATCTGGGTTATACTATATCATGGTTGGTGAGCTGACGGGTCCTCGTTATAGGAGGAAGCCAGCGAACCTACTGATCGCCAACATTTGTCCTGCACGCCACGCAAAAATTATATCCGATTTTTAAGGGAGATGGTTCACTTTTTGGCCGATTTTTGCATGTATTCATTATTTTTCTAGTTTCCTCCCTAGACCTCCATCATTTTTGCATGTATTCTTTATTTTTCTAGTTTCCTCCCTAGACCTCCATCACATTAAAAAAAAAAACATCCATTAGATCCCCCTTCTAGATTAATTTGTACATTTTTCGGTAGAAAAATTTCCCGGCCAAAAGCCGGTTCTTCCAACATTACAGGCTCACTATCGTTCGCCAGGGAAAAAATCGACACCTAAATAGCACGAAAGGTCTAAATATTGACGAAGAAATGGGGCGAAAGGTCTTAAAATCGATTAACTAATGGGGCAAACATCTTAACATCTGAAAACTAATGGGGCTAAACATGAGGGAGAAAGTGGTCCACAAAAACGTCCCCATCCCCCCCTTAAGCCGCTATCACACGAGCGCTTTTTCCGTCAACTTTCCATGAGCAAGTTTGGTCTCGTTATATATCGGAACTTTTTTGCACTGGTATCGGTAACTAGACTAAAGGTGGAGTATGGTAGGCGGTTGAATTGTGAATAAAGTGCAATTTGTCAAGCTTCCAGACATTAATTGCCCGTAAATAATGTGCTCGAAATACGGCTCGTGTGACTCCGGCTTTAGTGTACGAATAGCCAAGGTCCACCGGTGCCAATAGATTTTGATTGAGGAAAACTTTACTTCTTGGTGTTAATAAGGCCAATTCCTTTTCTCTCTTTCCCTGGCTTGTATCCATTCGGCCCCATTCAGCCAACTTTTTTAAGACGTTTATCCCCATCCAGGTGTCGATTTCTTCCTGGCGAGCGATAGCAAGCCAAGAGAAATCCGGCTTCGCCGGAGACATTTTTCTATCGAAAAATGTACAAATTTAGCTTGTTGTCAAAACAAATATATATATATGCTGGCTCGCTACCACTCGCCAGGAAAATATTGACACCTGGATGGGGGTAAACGTCTTAAAACAGTAAGCTGAATGGGGCCTAATAGATACAAGCCAAAGAGAGAGGGTGAAAAAGAGAAAAAGGCGAGGTGGGCTCCCTTAAGAAGGCCCATCTCCGCCTCAAACAGTAACCCCTTCAGCACCATGACGTCTGTTAACCCCTTCAGCACCATGACGTCTGTTAACCCCTTCAGCACCATGACGTCTGTTAACCCCTTCAGCACCATGGCGTCTGTTAACCCCTTCAGCACCATGACGTCTGTTAACCCCTTCAGCACCATGGCGTCTGTTAACCCCTTCAGCACCATGGCGTCTGTTAACCCCTTCAGCACCATGACGTCTGTTAACCCCTTCAGCACCATGACGTCTGTTAACCCCTTCAGCACCATGACGTCTGTTAACCCCTTCACCACCATGACGTCTGTTAACCCCTTCAGCACCATGACGTCTTTTAACCCCTTCAGCACCATGACGTCTGTTAACCCCTTCAGCACCATGACGTCTGTTAACCCCTTCACCACCATGACGTCTGTTAACCCCTTCAGCACCATGACGTCTGTTAACCCCTTCACCACCATGACGTTTGTTAACCCCTTCAGCACCATGCCGTCTGTTAACCCCTTCACCACCATGACGTCTTTTAACCCCTTCAGCACCATGACGTCTGTTAACCCCTTCAGCACCATGACGTCTGTTGACCCCTTCAGAACCATGACGTCTTTTAACCCCTTCAGCACCATGCCGTCTTTTAACCCCTTCAGCACCATGCCGTCTTTTAACCCCTTCAGCACCATGACGTCTGTTAACCCCTTCAGCACCATGACGTCTTTTGACCCCTTCAGAACCATGACGTCTTTTAACCCCTTCAGCACCATGACGTCTGTTAACCCCTTCAGCACCATGCAGTCTTTTAACCCCTTCAGCACCATGCCGTCTTTTAACCCCTTCAGCACCATGACGTCTGTTAACCCCTTCAGCACCATGACGTCTGTTAACCCCTTCAGCACATGACGTCTATTAACCCCTTCACCACCATGACGTCTTTTAACCCCTTCAGCACCATGCCGTCTGTTAACCCCTTCACCACCATGACGTCCTTTAACCCCTTCAGCACCATGCCGTCTGTTAACCCCTTCAGCACCTTGGCGTCTGTTAACCCCTTCAGCACCCTGACGTCTGTTAACCCCTTCAGCACCATGACGTCTGTTAACCCCTTCAGCACCATGCCGTCTGTTAACCCCTTCACCACCATGACGTCTTTTAACCCCTTCAGCACCATGGCGTCTGTTGACCCCTTCAGCACCATGACGTCTTTTAACCCCTTCACCACCATGACGTCTGTTAACCCCTTCAGCACCATGACGTCTGTTAACCCCTTCAGCACCATGCCGTCTGTTAACCCCTTCACCACCATGACGTCTTTTAACCCCTTCAGCACCATGGCGTCTTTTGACCCCTTCAGCACCATGACGTCTTTTAACCCCTTCACCACCATGACGTCTGTTAACCCCTTCAGCACCATGACGTCTGTTAACCCCTTCAGCACCATGCCGTCTGTTAACCCCTTCACCACCATGACGTCTTTTAACCCCTTCAGCACCATGGCGTCTTTTGACCCCTTCAGCACCATGACGTCTTTTAACCCCTTCACCACCATGACGTCTGTTAACCCCTTCAGCACCATGACGTCCTTTAACCCCTTCAGCACCATGACGTCTTTTAACCCCTTCACCACCATGACGTCTGTTAACCCCTTCAGCACCATGACGTCCTTTAACCCCTTCAGCACCATGACGTATGTTAACCCCTTCAGCACCTTGGCATCTGTTAACCCCTTCAGCACCATGACGTCTGTTAACCCCTTCACCACCATGACGTCTTTTAACCCCTTCAGCACCATGACGTCTGTTAACCCCTTCAGCACCATGGCGTCTTTTAACCCCTTCACCACCATGACGTCTTTTAACCCCTTCAGCACCATGACGTCTGTTAACCCCTTCAGCACCATGACGTCTTTTAACCCCTTCACCACCATGACGTCTTTTAACCCCTTCAGCACCATGACGTCTGTTAACCCCTTCAGCACCATGACGTCTTTTGACCTTAGATTCTGACTATAGTTAGACGGGTTTGTGCAGCTTCGGAAGGACCTGTGTTATTCAGAGGGTTTATTGAAATCGTATTTACCCCTTTTAGTCCTAGAGGTAGATTATAAGCTAAAGGAAATCATCTAATGGTAACCAGAATATGATGCAAATGACGTCATGGTACTGAAAGGGTTAATGGGATAGAAAATTGGCCGTTTTACCGATAAATGTACAGATATTTATACACGGTTTATCGGCCGGTAATGGAATAGAAAATTGGCCGTTTTACCGATAAATGTACAGATATTTATACACGGTTTATCGGCCGGTAATGGAATAGAAAATTGGCCGTTTTACCGATAAATGTACAGATATTTATACACGGTTTATCGGCCGGTATTGGAATAGAAAATTGGCCGTTTTACCGATAAATGTACAAATATTTATACATGGTGTCATCGGCCGGTATTGGAATAGAAAATTGGCCGTTTTACCGATAAATGTACAGATATTTATACACGGTTTATCGGCCGGTAATGGAATAGAAAATTGGCCGTTTTACCGATAAATGTACAGATATATATTTATACACGGTGACATCGGCCGGTATTGGAATTTCTGGATATTGGCGTTTCTTGCACCGGACCGGAGAACTGGGTCGTGAGGTGACCGAAGAGGAGGAGGAGGAGGAATACAAAGGGAATACAAAGGAGAACAAACTGCAACAGACCTATTGGTCCTTACGGGGCAGTTTGGATATCTAAAACTACTAATCTACTGACTACGAGGTAGAGAAAAGGATAGCCAGCTAATGCTGGCATGGAAACAGATAGGAAAAATACCATGCAGTATTGAAAAACTGACACGGAAATTCGAACAGGACAGGGAGAAAAAAGAAGTTGATTTGTAATCTAAGCTAACTCTATTTACTACAATTCTGAAAGGGAACAGATGTATGAAAATCAATATACATTGCGGTATGCGTTGACATTTCGTTGCGCGTTATTCTGAAAGAAACTGTGTTAATCGGGGGTTATTTGCCATGTGTTTATCCAGATGGTTCTTAAATGTTTCGACAGTATTACAGTTTACAATGTTCGAGGGTAGTCTGTTCCAATTATTCACAACGCGGTTGAAGAAGAAATGCTTCGCCTCGTGAGAATGAAAACGCTTGCCTATAATCTTATAACCATTGTTTCTCGTGTTTGCTTGATTGATCGTAAATAATTCGCTTACATTTAGGTTGCTGAATCCCTTGAAGATTTTGAACACCTCTATTAGGTCACCTCTCATTCTGCGCTTTGTTAAGCTAAACAAATTTAGTTCTTTTAAGCGCTCTTCGTACGGTTTATTACGCAATCTAGGTATCATTTTAGTGACTCTGAGTTGCACCCTTTCAAGTTTATTTATGTCCTTTTGGTAGTACGGTGACCAGAATTGCACGCAGTATTCGAGATGGGGACGCACCAATGAGTTGAATAGAGTAAGTATGATTTTTCTGATTTGAATTTGAATGTTCTGCCGATGAAACCCACCAATTTATTAGCAGTTTTTATTACCTCTGTACACTGTTTACTCGGCTTCAGGTCACTTGATATTATAACTCCCAGATCCTTTTCATTATTTGTATTTGATAGTTGAATGTTGTTCATTGAGTAATCTTTTTTAGCGTTGTTACTACCGATGTGTAATACTTTGCATTTTTCTATGTTGAATTTCATTTGCCATTTTTCTGCCCAGTTTTCTAAAGTGTCTAGGTCACCTTGTAGTTTTTGCCAATGTACTGTTGAGGTTACTTTATTAGTAATTTTTGTATCGTCAGCAAATTTCGAAATTTTGCATTCTATTCCTTCGTCTAAGTCGTTTATGTAAATTATAAAAAGAATAGGACCTAATACCGAACCCTGGGGAACGCCACTATTTACTTTGCACCAATCCGATTCTTCACCATTTATTACAACTCGTTGTTTACGGTCTGAGAGCCAATTTTCGAGGAGGAGGAGGAGGAGGAGGAGAAGGAGGAGGAGGAGGAGGAGAAGAAGAAGAAGAGGCAGGCACTTCTTAAGGGAGCCCACCTCGCGTTTTTTCTCTTTATCTCCCTCTCTCTTTAGCTTGTATTTATTCGGCCCCATTCAGCCTACTATTTTAAGACGTTTACCCCCATCCAGGTGTCAATATTTTCCTGGCGAGCGGTAGCGAGCCAGCATATATATATATTTTTGTTTTGACAGCAAGCTAAATTTGTACATTTTTCGATAGAAAACGGTCTCCGGCGAAGCCGGATTTCTCCATACAATGCTGGCTCGCTATCGCTCGCCAGGAAGAATGGGGATGGGGATGAACATCTTCAAACAGTTGGCTGAATGGGGCCGAATGGATACAAGCCAGGGAGAGAGAGAAAAGGAGAGAAAGATAAAAAAAAAAGCCGGTGGGGTAGTGGTTATTTGGGTGTCTATTTCTTTATATACTAAGTTACTTTATATGCTAAGTTACTTTATATACTAAGTTACTTTATATACTAAGTTACTTTATATACTAAGTTACTTTATATACTAAGTTACTTTATATACTAAGTTACTTTATATACTAAGTTACTTTATATACTAAGTTACTTTATATTCTAAGTTGCTTTATATACTAAGTTGCTTTATATACTAAGTTGCTTTATATACTAAGTTGCTTTATATACTAAGTTGCTTTATATACTAAGTTACTTTATATACTAAGTTACTTTATATACTAAGTTACTTTATATACTAAGTTACTTTATATACTAAGTTACTTTATATGCTAAGTTACTTTATACTAAGTTACTTTATATGCTAAGTTACTTTATATGCTAAGTTACTTTATATGCTAAGTTACTTTATATGCTAAGTTACTTTATATGCTAAGTTACTTTATATGCTAAGTTACTTTATATGCTAAGTTACTTTATATGCTAAGTTACTTTATATGCTAAGTTACTTTATATGCTAAGTTACTTTATATACTAAGTTACTTTATATACTAAGTTACTTTATATACTAAGTTACTTTATATACTAAGTTACTTTATATACTAAGTTACTTTATATACTAAGTTACTTTATATACTAAGTTACTTTATATACTAAGTTACTTTATAGTAATCTCGCTAGACCACCATCAAGCTTAAAAACCACCCTTCGACCCCCTTCAAGATAAATTTTTACATTTTTGGGGCATATTTTCGCCTATTTCCGCCATATTAGGGCTCATTCAAACACTCCTCATCGACTAGGCAAGTTTCTGAATGAAATGAAATATATTCAGCCAAAAACTAGAAGAAAATAGCTTCAAAATGACACCAAAACGAACTTCGTAACTCCAGGGTTCACCCGCAGCGCTACCATAGACATTCGCTAAAATGAGAAATTATCGCTAATGTCGCGCTATATTTGCCTTTGGTAGCACTGTATATCTCACAAGACTCTGACTCAGAGCCCTCAGTGCTGCGGCCGCCTGGCTGGGGGAAGGATGTGTGGCCTTTCGCGCTCCCGCTCCCTCGCACTCGATTCTACAGGCTTTAAGAGGCTTTAAAAGCCTGTAAATTGCTGTAAATTGCCATGGCATCCGGGAACATCTCCCGCAGGCAATGGGTTAAGAGGATCATATATGTGAATTACGGCGTCTTCGCTAGTTGGACAACAACTAGATGGTTTATGAATATCTTGAAGGCATTTACATACAGAGAGGTTCGTTGTACTTTTATGCCCTACCAGAACAAAGTGACTCGTGTTTTCAATCATAAAGCAATTAGAAGGGATATTCCATTTTGTGTGTGTCGCCGTTGTGACAAGTATTGAAATAACACACATTCCATTTCCTCACACACACCACATACAGACGCATATACACACACACATACAGACACGCACACACACACACACACCCTGCTCCATTTTCTCCCACAACAACTCCCCACAAACACCACATAATATAATCATGTCACAAAATGCGACCTGTCTA
Source organism: Paralithodes platypus (assembly GCA_032716605.1). Classification (NCBI taxonomy): domain Eukaryota; kingdom Metazoa; phylum Arthropoda; class Malacostraca; order Decapoda; family Lithodidae; genus Paralithodes; species Paralithodes platypus. The sequence goes on from CM064526.1 coordinate 18,070,169, forward strand.
TAGTCTATTCCCTGTAAGTAGGCGAAAAATCATTACCTCTATCCTCTGTAACTCAAAAAGGGCTGGAGCAAATTGGCTGTAAATGTCCACATCTATGCCTTGACTGACTCTTCCCAAATGGTAGAATTATTAGCTCGATTACTCTAGTCGTTTTTGAGTTACAGAGGTTATAGAGGTCATGAATTCTCGCCTACTGACAGCGAATAGACTTTATAGCTTCCCGTTCTTCCCCCCTTCTCCAGTTTTACCTCAAGTTTCCAAGAACTTGCGGAGGAGGAATTAACCCTTTGAGCACCAGCGACGTGTGTTATATTGTGTTTTGGCTACATTTAGACGATATTATACAGCTTAAGAACGATTGGTGGTAGCTAAAAGGGTTGGTTGAGATATTTTGAAGCGTTATTAATGCTAGAGGTCCTTCCTAAGCTGAATAAAATCGTGTAATCATTGCCAGAATATAATAAAAAGGATATCACCGGTACTAAAAGGGTTAAGGGGAGGTTTTTAGTTTGGTCCCTAGATATCCTTCAAGCTTAAGATTACACCCCCTTGAGCCCCTTTCAAGATACATTTGTACATTTTTCGGTGGAAAAATGTCCCGGCTGAAAGCCGGTTCCTCTTAAATTACAGGCTCGCTATCGCTCGCCAGGATAAAATCGACACCTAAATGGCACGAAAGGTCTTAAAATTGACAGACATGGGTTGAAAGTTCTTAAAATCGTCAAAATAATGGGGCGAACGTCTTAAAATTAGAAAAGCAATGGGGCTAAACACGAGGGAGAAAGGAGTCAAGAAAAAAATCCCTCAAGTGGAAATCTCCCCTTAAACTTCTTCATTACTGACCGCTACCGCAGAATTGTGGTGTGTATTCAACTTTGTCCATACCATAATAATTATAACGAGGTAAGGTGCACACAGACGAGTGACTGTACATGGTTGCTACACATGCGCGGGTGAAAGGTTAGTCACTGGTTTGGAGGGTTGCAGATATGGGGCGACACCGGCTCCCCTGAGGTGGAATTAAGGGAAAAGTAGGTGATTTTTGTCCCCACTCTCAGTTTCTGATTGCTTCCCTTGCCTGACGATATGCACTTTTAATATAATAATAATAATAATAATAATAATAATAATAATAATCATCTATCTATCTATTGCCTGACGCCGTGATCCCTGAAGGGGTGGCCACGAACGAACCACCCCCATGCACCTCTGTCTCCAGTCAGTAGATGCCCCTCCTCCCAACCAGCACCGCCTTCATCCATATACTTCCTCACTCCATCCTTCCACATCTCTTTCGGTCTACCTCTCCCTCTCTGTCCTTGCACCTCGCTCTCGTACACCCTCTTAGTCATTCTCTCGCTTCCCATACGTTCCATATGGCCGGACCATCTCAAGGTGTTCCTTTCCACACTTTCCAGCACATCTACCTCCACACCACACCTCCTTCTTACTTCCTCATTCGTCTGTCTGTCCCTCCATGTAACTCCGCACGCACTTCTAAGTAATAATACTAATAATAAGTCTGTGTAACCTCTCTGTATACACCAAACAATATATTCAATTCATTTCCACGAGTCTAGAAATTGTGGCCCCAGTTTTCTTGCAAATTCCGCCATCTGTCCTATGACCTATTCTCCAGCACACACAGGTATAATTAAGAACACACTGCATTGGTTAGTGTTGGGGCTTGTTAAGGGGAGGCAGACCGTTTGTTTGGTCTATTAATTAATTTATGCATATATTTTTTTAGTTTCCTCCCTAGACCTCCATCAAGCTTAGAAAAACACTCCCTAGACCCCTCTTCAAGACAAATTTGTACATTTTTCAGTAGAAAAATGTTCCGGCCAAAGGCCGGTTCCTCTTAAAATTTCAGGCTCGCTATCGCTCGCCAGGAAAAAATTGACACCTAAATGGCACGAAAGGTCTTAAAATTGACAACAAAATTGGGCGAAAGGTGTTAAAATCGCCAAACTAATGGGCCGAAAGTCTTATAATCTCAAAACTAGTGGGGCTAAACATTAGGGAGAAGGGGGTCCAGAAAAACGGTCTGCCTCCCCTGAACTGAATATTGCTCTGCCTAGATTCCGATATATACACGCCAAGCCTCTCACGTTACACTAGCAGGACGACCTTGGCTGGCACTTACAGTATGTGTGTGTACAATAATTATATACAACACATCATACGCTTGTATCCTTAACACTTTCTCTGCGGGGTGTTTTGGGCTATTTAGGGCATATTCAGGCACTCCTGAATGATTATTCAAGTATCTGCATTAAATGAACTGTATTCTGCCGAAAACTAGGCAAAAATAGCTTCAAAATGAGACCAGAACGGGCCTCGTACGTGGCCTGGTTCACCCGCAGCGGTGCCATAGAAACGAGGGAAACCCGCTATTTGTTAGCACTCGCTCGCTTGGCAACACTGTTGTGAGAGGCAGTGAGAGACCCACGCGAGACACAGTCTAGCTCAGTGGGCCGCTGGCTGCTCTGAGGGTCGGAGGTGGGCCCCTCACGCTCCCGCCCACTGACACTCGACTTTTACGGTTTTGACAGGCTTTTAAAGCCTGGAAATTGCTGCAAATTGCCAGGACGTTCCAGAATGTCACCCACAGGGAAAGGGTTAAAAAAAAATCCCTTTGCAGAGCCGTTAAGGGGGTAGTACTCGTTTTTTTCTGGACCCCCTTCTCCCTTATACTTAGCATATTGCTTTTGAGATTTTAAGACCTTAGTTCCATTTGAGACCTTACACCCCATTTCTTTGTCAATATTAAGACCTTTCGCGTCATTTAGGTGTCAATTTCTTCCTGGCGAGCGATGGCGAGCCTGTATTTTTAGAAGGAATTGGCCTTCGGCCGGGAAATTTTTCTACCGAAAAATTTACAAATTTATCCTGAGAGGGGGTCTAGGGGGTGTCATTTTAAGATTAATGGAGGTCTAGCGAGGAAACTCCAAAATAAATAAATAAATAAATAGACCAAAAACCAAGCACTAACCCCAATAATAATAATTTGAAAATTACAGTAACCTTTGAAATGGTAATGCTAATTTATAATATTCTGCCTGTACATATATCACTCATCCCCACAGTAGTATTCCCACAGTAGCATTCCCACAGTACATATATCACTCATCCCCACAGTAGCATTCCCACAGTACATATATCACTCATCCCCACAGTAGCATTCCCACAGTAGCATTCCCACAGTACATATATCACTCATCCCCACAGTAGCATTCCCACAGTACATATATCACTCATCCCCACAGTAGTATTCCCACAGTAGCATTCCCACAGTACATATATCACTCATCCCCACAGTAGTATTCCCACAGTAGCATTCCCACAGTACATATATCACTCATCCCCACAGTAGCATTCCCACAGTACATATATCACTCATCCCCACAGTAGTATTCCCACAGTAGCATTCCCACAGTACATATATCACTCATCCCCACAGTAGTATTCCCACAGTAGCATTCCCACAGTACATATATCACTCATCCCCACAGTAGCATTCCCACAGTACATATATCACTCATCCCCACAGTAGTATTCCCACAGTAGCATTCCCACAGTACATATATCACTCATCCCCACAGTAGTATTCCCACAGTAGCATTCCCACAGTACATATATCACTCATCCCCACAGTAGTATTCCCACAGTAGCATTCCCACAGTACATATATCACTCATCCCCACAGGTAGTATTCCCACAGTAGCATTCCCACAGTACATATATCACTCATCCCCACAGTAGTATTCCCACAGTAGCATTCCCACAGTACATATATCACTCATCCCCACAGGTAGTATTCCCACAGTAGCATTCCCACAGTACATATATCACTCATCCCCACAGTAGTATTCCCACAGTAGCATTCCCACAGTACATATATCACTCATCCCCACAGTAGTATTCCCACAGTAGCATTCCCACAGTACATATATCACTCATCCCCACAGTAGTATTCCCACAGTAGCATTCCCACAGTACATATATCACTCATCCCCACAGGTAGTATTCCCACAGTAGCATTCCCACAGTACATATATCACTCATCCCCACAGTAGCATTCCCACAGTACATATATCACTCATCCCCACAGTAGCATTCCCACAGTACATATATCACTCATCCCCACAGTAGCATTCCCACAGTACATATATCACTCATCCCCACAGGTAGTATTCATTCGGTATCAGGGTCCGAATGGAAATCATTGTTTAACCCCTTCACTCGTTCAGTACCGGTGACGTCCATTGCCTAATATTCTGAACACTATTTGACGATTTTATTCAGCTTAGGAAGGACGTGTACACATTAAGGGGAGATATCCACTTGAGGGACTTTTTTTTTTTACCCCTTTCTCTCTCATGTCTAGCCCCATTGCTTTTGAGATTTTAAGATGTTTGCCCCGTTAGTTTGGCGATTTTAAGAACTTTCACCCCATTTTAAGACCTTTCGTGCCATTCAGGTGTCGATTTTATCCTGGCGAGCGATAGCGAGCCTGTAACTTAAGAGGAAACGGCCTTCGGCCGGGACATTTTTCTACCGAAAAATTTACAAATTAATCTTGAAAGGGACTCAAGGGGGTGTAATTTTAAACTTGCTGGAGGTCTAGGGAACAAACTAAATACCTCCCCTTAAAGGGCTGCCAACTATCTCAATCAATCCTTTTAGCTACCATATATTCTTCCGAAGCTTCATAAAATCGTCTAAATGTAGCCAACATAAAATCATAAATACGTCGCCGGTACGGTCGCGCTAATAAGTCATGTCCCAGCTGTCATTACGTTTGGCTGTCTGTGCTGTATTAATGTCTGTCAGATGTTGAATAGGGTGGGTAAGTGTAGGAACATGTTTGTATAATTCACTTGATATGAAGAAATGAAGCTTAGATATTGCTGATACCAATTATTGATCAAAACATACTTGGTGCCGAGTCATGACTTATTAGCGCGACTGTACAGAACGGGTTAAAACATAAAAGCCTGAGGCTGCAAAGGCGATGTCACACGAGCGCTTTTTCCGTCAATGTTTACGAGCAATTATAGTCTGGCAGCTATAAAATCTCAGTTATATCATAATTCAGACATCTTCTATCATCTACCTTCAGTCTAGTTTCAGATTCCAAATTGAAAAGCTCTCAAACTATTACGAGAAAATACTTGCTCATCGAAAATTGCCGGAAAAATCGCTCGTGTGACAGCGGCTTAACAAAGCATAAACACATAGGAGTACGAACAATGTCAATACGAGTGCCCCATTAGCCTATTATTCTCGCAAACAATGGACGGAAATGCACCTGGATCTTTGAGTTTCCTCGCTAGACCTTCATCAAGCTTAGAAAAACACACCCTAGACCCCCTTTCAAGATAAATTTGTACATTTTTCGGTAGAAAAATGTCCCGGCCGAAGGCTGATTCCTTCTAAAAAATTTGTTGGCTCGCGAAAAATTCAACACCTAAAGGGCATGAAAGTTCTTAATATTGACCCAAAAAATGAGGCGAAAGATCTTAAAATGGCCAGGAAGACCCCTAGGAAGCAGGTTACACATTGTTGCAAATAACCCTCTTACTCCCATACGAAACAATTACAATATACCGAATACAATCATCTAATATTACCCGTTACAATGTACTAAACGGGTGGACGATGCAATGACAGAAAATCAGATGGGACATGTTCCGTGCACTTTGAAAAGCAAAAAATATATAAACAAATTAAATAGATGAATTTTGCGTTATGTCTGTATCACAAAAAACGAAAATAACAGTCAATATAATTATAGTTTATGTAATTAAATTGCTAAACAAACTTGTTTTGCTTTGTTGTATCTACTTTAGATTTATGTAAGGGTGTTTTGATGTGTGATAACAATAGGAAATGCATATTTACCCATTAAACAACAATCTAAAAACACGCCCCCCACTAGTGAAAAATATCTGTATTTGGCCATAATCGTTTGCCGTGGGATACAGCATATGTTGAGGGGGGGAGGGGGCAAGCCCCCCTCACCCCCCCCCCCCCCAGGACTTATTGAAATCCTCATATATTTCAACAGTAGGGGGCACAGACTTAATTTTCCCCAACGCGACCCGCCGAGGCTACACTCGCGGCGGATGTAAACAAAACCACAAGGCCACTTGCGAGGTAGGCAATATAGAGGATTTTTGTTTTTTCAGGATCAGTAATACATGTTTACGCGCATTTAGACACATATAGGAATGAAATATATGGTATAAGAAACCTATAGGCCACGATAATATCAATGTGCCTGAATTTAATTACATAACCTATATATTGTCCCAAATAACCTTGCTATGAAGGGAGATGTACGTTATATATTCATGAACCTCCTTTTACGAAGCACTAACAAGTGGCCCTAACCTCGCCTGTGAAGGAATGCAAGCCGCTTCAATTACGTTAGTGCCTGGGAGTATGGGTCCGCTTGCTTGCTTACTTGGAAGAGTTCATTACAGCTGGAGACACAGGGGGATTTAGTTTTTATCCAGGTGGGTTGAGGCACTTTGTAGCATGGTGTGTACAGCTGTTGACTAGACATGGAATTGGGGCAGATGTCTTGGAGAGCTGGATGCATTTATCCACAATAACAGGACTATGCATGGGTATTCTGCAGAACAACAACTCCTCGATTACGGGATTCCTGTCTTATGGAATTATTATTTTTCACTCTTACCCTCCGGGGACCTTAAGAGGAGATTTCCACCTGGAGGATTTTTTTCTGGACCCCTTTCTCCCTCATGTTTAGCCCCATTGTTTTTCGAGATTTTAAGACGTTCGCCCCATTAGTTTGGCGATTTTAAGAACCCTCACCCCATTTCTGTCAATTTTAAGACCATTCGTGACATTTAGGTGTCGATTTTTTCCTGGCGTGCCGAGCCTGTAATTTAAGGGGAACCGGCCTTCGGCCGGGAAATTTTTCTACCGAAAAATTTACAAATTTATCTTGAAAGGGGGTCTAGGGGGAGTTATTTTAAGCTTGATGGAGGTCTAGGGAATCAACTAAAAATCTCCCCTTTATGATGTGCAGATATGGGCTACTTTTCTTATTTTGTCAATTTGATTTTCACTCCCCTATAAAATTTTCAGTTATTTTTGTACAGCCAGTCCAGGACACTTTGTTTACATTCTAGCCTCCTTGGAGGCTCCTCCCCGATGTTCAGTAGCCAATCACAGTGGAGCTTCACCTACAAGACGTCAGTAAATTTGTATTGGTACTTTCCTGTTATCGACAGCCAAAGCTGAAGATTGCTGAGTAAGCACCGTAGACTTCATCGACTCTTCTTTCGGCGCCCGTAAATTTTTGATTGTTTTAATACCCAACCAGCGGGGGTGTGGGGGCGGCAGCCCCCACCCATAATACTAGGATAGGTTAGGTAAGGTTTTTAGGTTACACTAATGTCTTTTCAAAGTTGACTAAATCAAGTAAACCCCCGCATTCCCAAACTCTCCCCTAGATTGTTGGGGTATCGGAATTACAATTAACAATGCAAATGCTAATAAAAGTGCTTTCCTCACTTTCTAACAATAAAATACACTTACAAACCATTACAATAACACAAAAAATAGAATAACAGGAGTTGTTGTTCTGAAGGACTACCCAATGCATAGTGTTAAGGGGAGGTCTCCACTTGAGGGATTGTTTTCTTGACCCCTTTCTCCCTCATGTTTAGCCCCATTGCTTTTGATATTATAAAGTGTTTGCTCCATTAGTTTAGCTATTTTAAGAACTTTCACCCCATATTAAGACCTTTCGTGCCATTCAGGTGTCGATTTTATCCTGGCGAGCGATAGCGAGCCTGTAATTTAAGAGGAATCGGCCTTCGGCCGGGAAATTTTTCTACCGAAAAATTTACAAATTTACCTTGAAATGGACTCAAGGGGGTGTAATTTTAAGCTTGATGGAGGTCTAGGGAACAAACTAAATACATCCCCTGAATGGAAGTATATGGTTTTACCCACTTCAAAAACAGCATTACATAATAAATAAAATCACCTTTTTCTATACAGTATATCAATTACAAAACGGGTTATACTATTTTTCGAAAAGCAAGTTCTATAAAAAACTCGATCCAGATAGTTCTAATTGCACGAGGACAATACATAGAGGGTCCACGAATTCCTATGAGTGGGCTATAGAAACTGTGGTAGGCTATCCGAGTGCACCATCACGGGGGGTGGTATTAAAAAGGGGAGAGGTCCACTTGAGGGATTTTTTTTCTTGACTACTTTCTCCCTCATGCTTAGCCCCATTGTTTTTTTCTAATTTTAAGACGTTTGCCCCATTATTTTGACGATTTTAATAACTTTCAACCCATTTCTGTCAATTTTAAGATCTTTCGTGCCATGCAGGTGTCGATTTTATCCTGGCGAGCGATAGCGAGCCTGTAATTTAAGAGGAACCGGCTTTCAGCCGGTTGAAAGGAGCTCAAGGGGGTGTAATCTTAAGCTTGAAGGATATCTAGGGACCAAACTAAAAACCTCCCCTTAAGTGTTGTCATTGATTCCAGTGGTTTTCGCTCAAGAAGTGTTATTTTACCTTTATAGTTACTGGGGAAAGTGCTTATCCCTCAGAGTATTAGTCAGTGCTGAAACTTTGTGAAATATCTGACAACACTTATTTACCTCGACTGTACAATCACGCTAATAAGTGTGATGTCTCGGCACCCAGTATATTTCGATCAATAACTGGTATCAACAATATTTAAGCTTCATTTCTTCATATAAAGTGACATATACAAACATGTTCCTACACTTACCCGCCCTATTCAACATCTGACAGACATTAATACAGCACAGAGCGAGCCAAACGTAATGACAGCTGGGACATGACTTATTAGCGCGACCGTACCTAGCCACTGAAGCATATTTTGGCTTGGTGATGATCTGTGCAGGGAGAGGATGGGTTGTGGAATGTCATAAGTGTGTTGAATTCGGTGTGCTTGTGGTGTAATCTGCAACTAGAGTAATGAAGCTTGTATGTGTGTGTTGATCAGGGACTAACATTAATGCAACTCTGGTCAACAATCCGCCATGTTCGTGTCATGCAATAATTGTGATATACGCACTGTGAATAACACAAATTAGAGTATCTTTCTCTGTTAGATAATATAGCCATCGGTATCGATACCTACATGACATTTCATTTTAACTAAATACTACTACTACTACTACTACTACTTTTTTTTTTTTTTTTTTTTCTACTACTACATTGATTTTTATTTAATATTTTTCATACATTTCATGTTACTACTACTACCATCACCACCTCCACCATCACCACCACCACTACCTTATATTTAATATTGTACACATACTAAATTTCACAAGCATCAGATACTACTATTCTACACCATGCAACTTCAATCCAGTCTCCTTCCTATGCGACCCTCTGCCACTGCTGCCTCGTAGTCTACTTCTGCCACCGTCACTGGTTGTGGTGCAGACCTTCTTGTTCCCCGCAGGCATAGTAGTGCTGATCTGAGCAATGAGAAAGATAGACGGCATCTCATCCAGGCTACGACGTGGCTCCTAGGCTGTTGCTTCTTTTCTGCGATGATCTCTGCTAGCCTTGAATAGAAGCACTGGGCCCTGGGTCCCATCCCTCCTGATGTGGTGAAGACTAGTGGGGTAAAGCTGCCATGTTCGACGTGTAAGATCCTTTCTCCATATGTCCTGACCTTCTCTCGTTCGTTCCTCTTGTGTGCAGCCTCCAGAGACAGCTCGCTGTAGCTGTGG
>CM064526.1:18084939-18099939 GCA_032716605.1 Paralithodes platypus
TTACGGAGGTTAGAGGTTACGATTTCTGCCCAACCTAGGCACTCATCACAGGCAGTTCTGCCTTTTGTCTCCCTCATCCACAAAAAAAAAAAAAAAAAAAAAATCTTTCATACCCCTTAATGTTGACATGTCTAGCCCATGACTCATGAGTTAGTGTATCTAAGAGTGACGTTATCGTGTGGACCAGGTGGTCGTGGTGGTGGTGGCCAGATACCAGATAAACTGATTAAAGGTGAAGGTGTTAAGCAGAGGTTATTGAAATCTGTTGATAGGCGAGCGTCTTGGTACTTGTCGCAGCAAAAGAAATGTTTGATGCTAGATAACGTAACGTTGTAAGCAGGAATGAATGGAGAATGCTTGTGAATAGATGAGTGAACATGTGGTCATTTGGGAGAAGGGGTCGGGCACCAGTTGGACTAGATAATAGTCCGTTAGGCGCCTGGCCCGGGGACCCGGTATACAGCATATTTGGGAGAAGGGGTCGGGCACCAGTTGGACTAGATAAATAGTCCGTTAGGCACCTGGCCCGGGGAGCCGGTATACAGTATATTTGGGAGAAGGGGTCAGGCACCAGTTGGACTAGATAATAGTCCGTTAGGCGCCTGGCCCGGGGAGCCGGTATACAGTATATTTGGGAGAAGGGGTCGGGCACCAGTTGGACTAGATAATAGTCCGTTAGGCGCCTGGCCCGGGGAGCCGGTATACAGTATATGAAGGGTGCGCTTGGAAGTGTGGTGAGCGGGCTTGTGGTTTCGGCTCGCTGCATGTCTGCTGGTTGGTCGGGGAATGGGGGAGTGCTGGAGTGACCTTGGTGATCCATGGTCTCCGGGTCTTCTCCTGGGTGACCTAGATGTGTGTGAATTTGTGTTTTACTTGTGTGTGTTCATTGGTTTACTGCATTGTGTTGTCCCTGTTCGGGCTCTGTCTCGAATCGCCCCCCCCCCCCCCCCCAAAAAAAAAAATGGGCCTGAGTTAATAGATAGATAGATAGGTAGATGGATAACGTAACAATAATCTGTAAGATGAATACTATGAGATTGGAGGGTAACTCTTTTTGTATTTGAGGACGCATTATTACGCTTTTATTTTATTTACGCTTTTTATTTATTCTGGTTATCATAGAAGATGTTATGCAAATTAGGAAGGATATGTAGGTATCATAGGGGTAAAGTCTCAATTAACCCTTTCTGTACCGATGACGTCTTTTTCATTCTATTCTGGCAACTATTAGACGATTTTTTGCAGTATTAAAAGGACCACCAGCAATTAACAGGCTTCGAACTATCTCACTTAACCCTATTTACTACCACAGATCCGTCTTAAATCTGTGGTAGTTACAGCGGTTGGTTGAGATAGTTTGAAGGCTTATTATTGCTAGAGGTCCTTCCTAAGCTAAATACAATCGTCAAATAGTTACCAGAATATAATGAAAATGACGTTACCAGTACTGTACGGGTTAAGGGGAGATTTCCACTTGAGGGATTTTTTTCTTGACCCCTTTCTCCCTCATGTTTAGCCCCATTGCTTTTGAGATTTTAAGACGTTAGCCCCATTAGTATTGCGATTTTAAGAACTTTCGCCCCATTTCTGTCAATTTTAAGACCTTTCGTCCCATTTAGGTGTCGATTTTTTTCCTGGCGAGCGATAGCAAGCCTGTAATTTAGGAGGAACCGGCCTATGGCCGGGACATTTTTCTACCGAAAAATGTAAACATTTATCTTGAAAGGGGGCCTAGAGGGTGAAATTTTAAGATTGATAGAGGTCTAGCGAGGAAACTAAAAACTTCCCCTTAATCAAATGTAGACAAATTACCTGTAAGATATGCTGTAAATTACCTGTAAGATATGCTGTAAATTACCTGTAAGATATGCTGTAAATTACCTGTAAGATATGCTGTAAATTACCTGTAAGATATGCTGTAAATTACCTGTAATATATGCTGTAAATTACCTGTAAGATATGCTGTAAATTACCTGTAAGATATGCTGTAAATTACCTGTAAGATATGCTGTAAATAGTCAGGAAGACGCTTGAGATGATATAAGTAACACACCCCGTTCTTAACATTAATCATCCATTACAAACCCCAATGCACTTGCATAAACTAATGAAAGCATACGGTCCTCCCGGGATTCAAACTCGGGACATCACACCCAGAACATAAGCATCTAAACTATTTGAATCCACGATAAAATAACAGTTAAGGGGAGATTTCCACCTGGAGGATTTTTTTCTGAACCTCTTTCTCCCTCATGTTTAGCCCCATTGCTTGCGAGATTTAAAGACGCTTGCCCCATTAGTTTGGCGATTTTAAGAACCCTCGCCCCATTTCTGTCAATTTTAAGACCATTCGTGCCATTTAGGTGTCGATGTTTTCCTGGCGAGCGATAGCGAGCCTGTAATTTAAGGGGAACCGGCCTTCGGCCGGTACATTTTTCTACCGAAAAATGTACAAATTTATCTTGAAAGGGGGTCAAGGGGGAATAATTTTAAGCTTGATGGAAGTCTAGGGAATCAACTAAAAACCTCCCCTTAAAAGGGTAGACAAGATAAGAGGCAGGTATACTGTAGATCAAATATGTGTCACTCGCTATGATATGTGTCACTCGCTATGATATGTGTCACTCGCTATGATATGTGTCACTCGCTACGATATGTGTCACTCGTTACGATATGTGTCACTCGCTACGATATGTGTCACTCGCTATGATATGTGTCACTCGCTATGATATGTGTCACTCGCTATGATATGTGTCACTCGCTATGATATGTGTCACTCGCTATGATATGTGTCACTCGCTATGATATGTGTCACTCGCTATGATATGTGTCACTCGCTATGATATGTGTCACTCGCTATGATATGTCACTCGCTAAGATATGTGTCACTCGCTACGATATGTGTCACTCGCTACGATATGTGTCACTCGCTACGATATGTGTCACTCGCTACGATATGTGTCACTCGCTATGATATGTGTCACTCGCTATGATATGTGTCACTCGCTATTATATGTGTCACTCGCTATGATATGTGTCACTCGCTATGATACGTGTCACTCGCTATGATATGTGTCACTCGCTATGATATGTGTCACTCGCTATGATATGTGTCACTCGCTATGATATGTGTCACTCGCTATGATATGTGTCACTCGCTATGATATGTGTCACTCGCTATGATATGTGTCACTCGCTATGATATGTGTCACTCGCTATGATATGTGTCACTCGCTATGATATGTGTCACTCGCTATGATATGTGTCACTCGCTATGATATGTGTCACTCGCTATGATATGTGTCACTCGCTATGATATGTGTCACTCGCTATGATATGTGTCACTCGCTATGATATGTGTCACTCGCTATGATATGTGTCACTCGCTATGATATGTGTCACTCGCTATGATATGTGTCACTCGCTATGATATGTGTCACTCGCTATGATATGTGTCACTCGCTATGATATGTGTCACTCGCTATGATATGTGTCACTCGCTATGATATGTGTCACTCGCTATGATATGTGTCACTCGCTATGATATGTGTCACTCGCTATGATATGTGTCACTCGCTATGATATGTGTCACTCGCTATGATATGTGTCACTCGCTATGATATGTGTCACTCGCTATGATATGTGTCACTCGCTATGATATGTGTCACTCGCTATGATATGTGTCACTCGCTATGATATGTGTCACTCGCTATGATATGTGTCACTCGCTATGATATGTGTCACTCGCTATGATATGTGTTGACCCCGTCTGTACCGGCGAGGTATGATTATATTGGATTTCAGCTACATTAAGACGATTTGATTAAGCTTAGGAAGGATATATGGGGGCGAGAAGGATGAATTGACCACTTGCGAGTTTCGTTCTATAAGGAAGTTGGTGTTGTAGACGTCGATATTTATCAGAATTACCTGTTAAAATACGGTTGTAGTACCTTTATAAATACATAAAACCCAATTCAACATATTTGTTATCCATTAGAAACCTCCATTATTATTGTATTTCTGTTTAATATCGGCTCCAACTTCCTTATAGAACGAAACTCGCAAGTCGGCAATTGAGATAGTCTGTAGCCTCTTTATGGGTAGATGTCCTTCCTAAGCAGAATAAAATCGTCTAATAATTGTCCGGATTTCATGAAAAGGATGTCACCGGTACTGAAGGGGTTAACCCCTTCAGTACCAACGCCGTCCTTTGAATTGTTCTCTGGTTACTATCCATCAACGGCATTTAACCCTTTCAAGCTCCAATACGCGTTTCTGTTCTGTTTTCTGGCTACTATTAGAGGATTTTATTCAGATTAGTAACGGTCTATGGAAGTCAAAGGGTTGATTGAGATAGTATTTACCCTTCTAATACCCACAGATCCTTCCTAAGCTGCATACAATCGTCTAATGATAGCCAAAATAAACTGTTAAAACGCGTCAGAGCTTCAAGGGGTTAAATGCCGTTGATGGATAGTAGCCAGCGGTTTCCACCTGTTTATCTTAGATGGCGTTATTTAGCAAATATATGTTTTTGAATTAACTTAACAAGAATCTATGCCTAATTTCCAGCCACTGATCACATAACTCGAACACCGTATCTCCATGTGTGAAGCCGTCAATTGAGCCACAGAGGCTATAGTCTATTCGCTGAAAGTAGGCGAAAAATCTTGACCTCTAACCTCTGTAACTAAAAAACGACCAGAGTAATCGAGCTAATAGTTCTACCATTTGGGAAGAGTCAGTCAAGGAATAGATGTGGCAAGTTACAGCCAATTAGCTCTAGCCCTTTTTGAGCTACTATAGACTATACCAACACAGCTATACTGTATATACCGCATATGTAAATGACCTCATTAACTCTAATTGTACAGACTAGCCATTGTTTACTTCCAAAGCATGCGGCTATCAAACAGATCTATGTATAGGCTGGGATAAACCATAATTCAGACCATTCAACCAGTAGGCCATCTCAACCAGTAGACCATTATAAATGCTAGTAAACCATTTTAACCAGTAGACCATCTCAACCAGTAGACCATTATAAATGCTTGTAAACCATTTTAACCAGTAGGCCATCTCAACCAGTAGACCATTATAAATGCTAGTAAACCATTTTAACCAGTAGACCATCTCAACCAGTAGACCATTATAAATGCTAGTAAACCATTTTAACCAGTAGACCATCTCAACCAGTAGACCATTATAAATGCCAGTAAACCATTTTCACCAGTAGACCATCTCAACCAGTAGACCATTATAAATGCTAGTAAACCATTTTAACCAGTAGACCATCTCAACCACTAGACCATTATAAATGCTAGTAAACCATTTTAACTAGTAGACCATCTCAACCAGTAGACCATTTATACCAGTAGACCATTTTATAACCAGTAGACCATTTATATACCAGTAGACCATCTCAACCAGTAGACCATTTATATACCAGTAGACCATTATACACCAGTAGACCATTTTATACCAGTAGACCATTTTATATACCAGTAGACCATTTGATATACCAGTAGACCATCTGATATACCAGTAGACCATCTGATATACCAGTAGACCATTTTATACACCATTAGACCATTTTATATACCAGTAGACCATTTTATAAACCAGTAGACCATTTTATATACCAGTAGACCATTTTATATACCAGTAGACCATTTTATATACCAGTAGACCATTTTAAAAACCAGTAGACCAATTTATATACCAGTAGACCATCTGATATACCAGTAGACCATTTTATACACCATTAGACCATTTTATATACCAGTAGACCATCTTAACCAGTAGACCAGTTTATATACCAGTAGACCATTTTATATACCAGTAGACCATTTTATAAACCAGTAGACCATTTTATAAACCAGTAGACCATTTTATATACCAGTAGACCATTTTATAAACCAGTAGACCATTTTATATACCAGTAGACCATTTTATAAACCAGTAGACCATTTTATATACCAGTAGACCATTTTATATACCAGTAGACCATCTCAACCAGTAGACCATTTTATATACCAGTAGACCATTTTATATACCAGTAGACCATTTTATATACCAGTAGACCATTTTATATACCAGTAGACCATCTCAACCAGTAGACCATTTTATAAACCAGTAGACCATTTTATATACCAGTAGACCATTTTATATACCAGTAGACCATTTTATATACCAGTAAACCATTTTATATACCAGTAGACCATTTTATATACCAGTAGACCATCTCAACCAGTAGACCATTTTATATACCAGTAGACCATTTTATATACCAGTAGACCATTTGATATACCAGTAGACCATTTTATACACCATTAGACCATTTTATATACCAGTAGACCATCTCAACCAGTAGACCATTTTATACACCAGTAGACCATGTCAACCAGTAGAAATGGACAACCAGTAGATCTCAACCAGTGTCAAATAAACCAGGGCCAACTAAGCTTGTCTTGATTCAAAGTCTCTCCTAAGGGAGTTCAGACGGTATTGTGCAGCATAATTTATGGTTCGGCTCAATGGATTAAGGAAGGGGTTTAGTTTGCTCTCTAAACCTCTATCAAGCTTAAAAAAACACCCACAAGACCCCCCTTCGATATAAATGTGTATATTTTTCGGTAGAAAAATGTCCCGGCCGAAGGCCCATTCCTTTTCAAATACAGGCTCGCTATTGCTCGCCAGGAAAAAAATCGACACCTAAATGGCACGAAAGGTCTTAATATTGGCAAAGAAATGGGGCAAAGGGTCTGAATATCGCCAAACTAATGGGGCGAATGTCTTGTAATCTCATAACTAATAGGGCTAAACATGAGGGAGAAGGAGGACTCGAAAACCCAACTGCCTCCCCCTTAACCTAACCCAACCTAATACTATGCATTGAACTGACACTGGTTGAGAGCTACTGGTTGAAATGGTCTACTGATTGATATATCCAGGTAATTCAAATTCATACATTTGATTGTTGCGTGCATGATTTTTTATTTGTGTTGTCCCTATTCAGACTCTGTCTCGAGTCGGCTACCCCCAGTCAAAAAATAAATAAATATATATAAAAAAAAACAAAAAACGGGGAATGGGCCTGAGCAAATAGATAGATAGACATTTAATTAGAGCTGGCCAAAGCAATCGGCAAATATAAACGTGATCAAAACTAAGAGAGGCACTCGGCAGAGCGCATATCTCCGCCTACGCTGGTGGAGATTTACGCTCTACCAATCGCTTCCTAATGAAATCACCCCTACTAACTTAATGATCCTGCCACGGACATTAGTTCCAGGGCAGTAGTTCCCTTTCCAATGTCCCTTACCCACCCTAAACCACTGTTTGGGCACTTGATCCTCAGTGTTTTGGAGGACAAGCAGCCTTGATTTCCTTTGTACTCCTTTGTACCCTATCTGTTCACCAAATTTTGTGAACATCGGTTTGTAACTTTGAGAGCCGCATACGCTAGCGGAGGTATGCGCTCTACCGATTGCTTCCTAAATTGAATCACTTCTTTCTTGGTGCATACCCTATCTGCCCACCAAATTTCGTGACAATCAGTGCATAACTTTTTGAGATATCTTACTTACAGACAAATAGACTAAATAAGGTTAAAACACAACCTCCGTCCAGTTTCGTTGGCAGAGGTAGTAAATTCTGAAATATTCAATTCAATTAAAAACAATAGACACGCCGTTACTATACAAAGGCAATTACTCCAATTACTCGCTTCAAAAACACGCAATTAAGGTTCAAGGTACAGTCATATTCAAAAACACGCAATTAAGGTTCAAGGTACAGTCATATTCAAAAGTTACTATACACCTCGAATATATAAGATATATAATATATCTATCTATCTATTGCCTGACGCCGTGATCCCCGAAGGGGTGGCCACGAACGACCCGTCCCCATGCACCTCTGTCCCCAGTCAGTCGACGCCCCTCCTCCCAACCAGCACCGCCTTCATCCATATACTTCCTCACTCCATCCTTCCACCTATCTTTCGGTTTAAACTCTCCCTCTCTGTCCTTACATATAAAATCGTTTAATTATCACATACAAAACGTTCAAATAAATTTCGAATATATAACATAAGGACAATTTTCGAATACCAAACCATTATATTTCATCACTAACAAAATATAATATAAAACTTGCAAACCAAACGAACCAAAACTGGGACGACACAATTTAAAGACAAAACAACTTATCAAAATCGCTATGTGGAAATAACGCTAAAAAAAAAAAAAAAAAAAAAATCACACACGCACACACATAATCTAAAATACTCAACCTTTAACTGTGTTGATGGTGTAATGATTTAGGTGCTTATGTTATGGGTGTGGTGTGTAGAGTTGGAATCCCGGGAGGACCATAATTATGCTTTCATTAGTTTATTCAAGTACATTGGGGTTTGTAATTGATGATTAATGTTAAGAACGGGATGTTACTTATACCATTAGAGGACAGATGACCCGATATTTTTGCACGCGACTGTACCCCACACATGAATTTATAAAACACCGTAGGATGAGATATCGTGTTATTGTACTAGAGTCTATTATCACGCTGATTGATGCGACCTGGATTTAATTGGGTAGCTTTGGCCTGGATTTTCACATTATAATTTGGGGTGGAGGAGCGGGTAGGATCATTATAACAGGTTTAAGGGGGTACTACTCGCTTTTTATGGACCTCCTTCTCCCTCCTGTTTAACATATTAGTTTTGATATTTTAAGACATTCCTTCCATTAGTTGGGCGATTTTTTTGGACTTGTTTTATGTTCTTTTTGTGTTTTCCCTGTTCTTGCTCTGTCTTGAGTCGGCTCCCTCCAAAATGGGGATTGGGCCTGAGCATATAGATAGATAGATAGTTGGGCGATTTTAAAAGTCCTCTGTAGCCCAAACTATAAGTCCTAGGGAATTCTACTTGGTGCCATTCGATTTTTTAAGGGGGTCTAGGGGGTGCTATTTTAAGGGGGTCTAGGGGGTGCTATTTTAAGGGGGTCTAGGGGGTGCTATTTCAAGGGGGTCTAGGGGGTGCTATTTTAAGGGGGTCTAGGGGTGCTATTTTAAGGGGGTCTAGGGGGTGCTATTTTAAGGGGGTCTAGGTAGTGCTATTTTAAGGGGGTCTAGGGGTGCTATTTTAAGGGGGTCTAGGGAGTGCTATTTTAAGGGGGTCTAGGGGGTGCTATTTTAAGGGGGTCTAGGGGGAGCTATTTTAAGCTTGATGGAGGTCTAGCGAGAAACTAAAAAAAAAAAAAAAAAAAATGATTAAATACATAGCCCAAAAACCAAGCAGTTCCTCCTTTAAGGCAACTTATATATTGAGCATTTTAGTATTGCAACATCTCGATAATATTTTGTTAATCTTGCAATGGTATCGATGACTCAACTGGTAGATCATTAGGGTGTTTATGTGTAGGTGTGTGATGTTTCAGGTATGTGTATGTGTAGGTGTGTGTATGTGTGTATGTGAACATTTATCAGCAATACGTGAACCGTACCATGTAACTCAATGACCTAGTTTTGTGACACATCCACAGCAACAAACAATAAACTCTGTATTGTATTGACCTTGGCCTAGTTAGGTATACAATGCATGCTTTCATTGTAGTTATAACCTACACTGACTCATACATATATATATATATATATATATATATATATATATATATATATATATATATATATATATATATATATATATATATATATATATATATATATATATATATATATATATAATATATATATATATTTTTTTTTTTTTTTTTTTTTTTTTTTTTTTAGGAATACGGGTAAACTAATGTAGATTAATAATTACCACCGGCAATGATGGGATTTATTTAGGAATACAATATTTAAGGGGGCCTACCTCGTTTTTTTCTCCCTCTCTCTTTGGCTTGTATCGATTCGGCCCCATTCAGCCTACTGTTTTAAGACGTTTACCCCATCCAGGTGTCAATATTTTCCTGGCGAGCGGTAGCGAGCCATCATATTTATATATTTTTGTTTTACAGCAAGCTAAATTTGTACATTTTTCGTTAGAAAAATTTCTCCGGCAAAGCCGGATTTCTCCATACAATGCTGGCTCGCTATGGCTCGCCAGGAAGAAATCGACACCCGGATGGGGATGAACGTCTTAAAACAGTTGGCTGAATGGGTCCGAATGGATACAAGCCAGAGAAAGAGAGAAAAGGAGATAGTGAGAAAAAAAGCAGGTGACCCCCCGGGGAGACTCTAGGAATATTCCTATCTCAGCTTCTATAAGAGACTCATTGCTGGTCTTTTGCCATATATATGGTAATGGTGTAACACTGACTCAATGAAAAAATCAGCTCTCTATGTACGTGCGCGCGCGCGTGAGCGCAGAATTTCATTGCAATATTTGTAAAATCGATAGGTCACAGAAAAAATTTCAAATTTCCCGCAATTTTTGCATGGCATATCCTACAAGCATCTCCTACAACTTAACAGCGTCGTTTTCCCATATTGAATAATAGAAGGTGCTGAAAAAAATCTATTATATAATTATCTTTGGGATACAGCTGGATTTTGACTTCCAAATGACCAAATCTCCGACATTTTCGGGAAATCGGCCACAAATCGACGAGGAAATGTTCCTTTAGAGGCCTATTTGTAGTGGTTAGAAGGGGAATGCATTTGGGCAATACAACATTTTTTTAATAGACTCGTTAGTGCCAATATATGATTGCTGGCAAATGAAATTCTTAGAATTTCATCTCTTAGAATAACTTTTGGGGGGATATAATGGTTAGCCACCCTAAATCAACGTTTTCTATCATGAGCGCTACGAATAGAAAATGAACTTTTATGGTAAACTAATTTAAAAATTCGATATGACCCAGAGGTGAGGACGAAATTCCTTTCAATGTTGACCAAATTCCTTGATATTGGGAACCCCAAAGGGGTCCCTTAGGGATGTAGTAAGAGTGTTTATGCCCTCATATGATCATTTCTATTGCTTACAGAAGCCCTTTATACTACAGACACAAAACACATTTTTGGGTGGCTGAAAGATTTTTTTTTAGTTTTTCGGGGGTCGTGGGCGAACCCCCGCCCCGGGGGGTTATGGATGCGATATGTTTTTTTGTTCCTTCCTATGCTATTCTCCTATGTTGAAAGAAGCAGTTTACAAAGAGAACACAAAAACTTTAAATTTTGACCAAAGACAAAAAAAAAGGTGGAGTCTCCCCTAGTAGAGAACTTTTATCGTCAATTTTCGATGGTCAACATTTTTTGGCAATATTGTTGGGATCATCTGCTCTGGTATCGGAGGCTAGACTGAAGATGGATAAATTTAGGTGACACAAATAATATAAAAGTTGACGTCATAAACTGCCAGACTGGTATTGAAGATAAATGTCGACGGTAAAAGCGCTCGTGTGACACCAGCCTAAATATGACTTTGACACCCTTACGAGGTTCACATGTTATTCTGGCCGCGAACCAAAGAAGCTGCAGATCAAAGCGGCCGCGGTAACCCTTTGAGCACCAGCGACGTGTGTTACATTTCATTCTAGCTGTATTTAGGCGATTTTATGCAGCTTAGGGAGAATGTGTGGTCTTTAAAAGGGTTGATTGAGATGATTCGAAGCCTTATAATAGCTAGAAATCCTTCCTAAACTTAATAAAATCGATTAGTAGTCGCTAGAATAAAATACATCGATTAGTAGTAGCTAGAATAAAATAAAAATTACGTCGCCGGTACTGTAGGGGTTCATTAGCCATTGTAAGGTGGTTGGTATGTACAGTCGCGCTAATAAGTGATGTCTCGGCACCAAGTATGTTTTGATCAATAATGACAATCAGCAATATCTAAGCTTCATTTCTTCATATCGAGTGAAATATCCAAACATGTTCCTACACTTACCCACCCTATTCAACATCTGACAGACATTAATACAGCACAGAGCCAGCCAAACGAAATGACAGCTGGGACATGACTTAGTAGCGTGACTGTACTATATGTTTCGGAAATTTGGATAACTTCATACACTCTTCACATATTCTTTTACCTAAACGATCACGGTGACTTATCGTAGCTTATCTTGACTTAACCTAACCCAACACTACCTTACCAACTTAATCCAACACTACTTTACCTAACTCTACCTAACCTAAGCTAATCCAACCTTACCTAGCCTAACCTAACCTGAACCTACCTTACCTAACTTAACTTAACCCTACTTACCTTACCTAGCCTAACCTAAGCTAACCCAACCCTACCTAACCTAACCCTACCTTTCCTTTACGTGTATTTGGTTGTTTGTATTGAGAATTATGATACAAATATAGATTTATATTTCTGGTTAGGGTTTTTTTGGGTTAGTTTTTCCAGATATTCAACTAGATGTACTCAACCAGTTCAGTTGAAAGTCGGGAAGTATTCATGCCCTTCCATCGGCACTTCCCTAGGCAGTTTTATTTTCTGTTAAATATATATTGTGTCGTTGTGTCGTACTATTTTTCTGTATCCGTCTGTCTTCTTAGTTAATCTCTTCCTCAATGTCACTCCCTAACTCACGTGAGGAGGCCATGGCGCTCCTATCTTTCAAACATTTCTGATTGGGGGAGAGAAAATCTTGTCACGGTCACGGTCTTCCACATGACTTTACCGTACTCTTCAACAACACATTATATATCCACCCCTCATCCCCTCATCTTCTCTCAATATCCTTGGTGTCTCCGTTTTACGACATGCTTTAAAGAATCACCCTATATATATATATATATATATTATATTATATATAGGATATTATATAATATATATTATAATATATATATATATATATATATATATATATATACTTGTTTTGTTTGTTTGTTTATTTGTTTGTTTGAGAGAGAGAGAGAGAGAGAGAGAGAGAGAGAGAGAGAGAGAGAGAGAGAGAGAGAGAGACTGTATAAGAGTTTAATAGACCGGAATATGATATTTACTTGTATATATTATGTATGTGGTTAAGGGGAGGTTTTTAGTTTGGTCCCTAGATATCCATCAAGCTTAAGATTACACCCCCTTGAGCCCCTTTCAAGATAAATTTGTACATTTTTCGGTAGAAAAATGTCCCGGCTGAAAGCCGGTTCCTCTTAAATTACAGGCTCGCTATCGCTCGCCAGGATAAAATCAACACCTAAATGGCACGAAAGGTCTTAAAATTGACAGAAGTGGGTCGAAAGTTCTTAAAATTGTCAAAATAATGGGGCAAACGTCTTAAAATTAGAAAAGCAATGGGGCTAAGCATGAGGGAGAAAGGAGTCCAGAAAAAAATCCCGTAAGTGGAAATCTCCCCTTAACGGGCTGAGGCATGAATTATATGTTTGTAAATATTCTGTATTTGCTTACTAACTCCTTGAAGAGTATACCGCCTTTAGACAATTAATTCCTGGCTATTATTTGACGAGTTCAGATTGCGAAGAACTAATTGGAGCTGGAGAGTTAATTAAAATAGCTGTTACCCCTTTGATTCCTAGATAAAATAGCTTGATCCTAGATAAAGAAAGCTGTTACCCCTTGTTTCCTAGATAAAATAGCTGTTACCCCTTTGATTCCTAGATAAAATAGCTGTTACCCCTTTGATTCCTAGATAAAATAGCTGTTACCCCTTTGATTCCTAGATAAAATAGCTGTTACCACTTTGATTCCTAGATAAAATAGCTGTTACCCCTTTGATTCCTAGATAAAATAGCTGTTACCCCTTTGATTCCTAGATAAAATAGCTGTTACCCCTTTGATTCCTAGATAAAATAGCTGTTACCCCTTTGATTCCTAGATAAATAGCTGTACCACTTTCCCTTTGATTCCTAGATAAAATAGCTGTTACCACTTTGATTCCTAGATAAAATAGCTGTTACCCCTTTGATTCCTAGATAAAATAGCTGTTACCCCTTTGATTCCTAGATAAAATAGCTGCTGTTACCACTTTGATTCCTAGATAAAATAGCTGTTACCCCTTTGATTCCTAGATAAAATAGCTGTTACCACTTTGATTCCTAGATAAAATAGCTGTTACCCCTTTGATTCCTAGATAAAATAGCTGTTACCCCTTTGATTCCTAGATAAAATAGCTGTTACCCCTTTGATTCCTAGATAAAATAGCTGTTACTCCTTTGATTCCTAGATAAAATAGCTGTTACCCCTTTGATTCCTAGATAAAATAGCTATTTGATTCCTAGCTAATGATGACTAGAATGTAGTTTAAAATGCGTCCTCAAACAGTGACAGAGCTAAACCACCAATATTAATCAACCTAACTAGCACTGCTTCCTAAACCCCATCACCCCATTCAAGTGTTCAACATCATCAAAGGCATCGACAATAATTATGAACTGTCGACCAATCTAATTACACGCGGGGAAACGGTTGCAAAATTATTGGTAAATCTTTTAACTCACACGAATCTAAGAATTTCTTCTTCAATCGATTTGTCAACTTGTGGAATGGGCTTCCCCGAGACGTTATAGACTGCAGCACCGTTGATCCTTGTAAACTTCACGTAGACAAATATCTTGCATCAAATCTGCGACTGACTGTGTTTGTAAATGAATAATTTTATATGATTACTCCAGCAAATTCATCAAGGATTATTGCGTATATATAATTATTACTAAGACGTTACTCTCTTTTTCCCAGATATACGAAAGATCACTTATAACTGTGTTATGTTACTAACCCATCTGTCCCCTACTAACTTCCTAATCCTGCCACGGACATTAGTTCCAGGGCAGTAGTTCTCTTTCCAATTGTCCCTTACCCACTCTAAACCACTGTTTGGACACTTGATCCTCAGTGTTTTGGAGGACAAGCAGCCTAGAGGGGTCACTAGACCTGTTGTTGCTTGAACTCCTTTTGTACTCCCCCCAACATCCACCAGGGGTATTTTTCCCAGCTGATCCCTGGAGGTGTCAGCGTGTGTGAAGGACACAGCAAAGAACGTGTTCCAGGCACGTTTCTCTGCATCATCCAAACAC
>CM064526.1:18104939-18146325 GCA_032716605.1 Paralithodes platypus
GGAAGGAGGAAGAGGACGAAGATAAGGAGGAGGAAAGTGAAGGAGGAAGAGGATGAGGAGGGTGAGAAGGAGGATGGAGGGAAGGAGGAAGAGGATGAGGAGGGAGAGAAAGAGGGAGAGGAAGAGGGAGAGGAAGTGAAGGAGGAAGAGGGAGAGGAAGTGAAGGAGGAAGAGGATGAGGAGGGTGAGAAGGAGGATGGAGGGAAGGAGGAAGAGGATGAGGAGGGAGAGGAAGTGAAGGAGGAAGTGAAGGAGGATGGAGGGAAGGAGGAAGGAGGGAAGGAGGAAGAGGAAGTGAAGGAGGAAGTGAAGGAGGAAGTGAAGGAGGAAGAAGGGAAGGAGGAAGAGGATGAGGAGGGAGAGAAGGAGGAAGCTAATTTTTTACTTTTTTCCTGAAAAAATAAAGTCTGGTTAAAGGCTGGTTTCTGGCGCTGGTCATGAAAAAATCCAAACATGAATGAACCGAAACGTGTTTTATTATTTGCCCAGCTAATAAAGCGTAAGAAGGAGTCCACAAATTATAATCCCTTGAATTAGTAAAGGCCTATAGTTAAGTGAAACAGGCAGACCTTCAAGACGTAAATTGAGTTAATGTCTGGACAAATAGATGGTAACTCATTTTTGGCCATATAATATTCACGATTTAGGGGAGAGGAGCGTCCTTCGGTTTAATTACATTAGTTTATAATTGAAACGTAGAATTCTGGGTGAGACATAAGATCTAGAATGGCACAACAGCTGACTCTCCCTTGTGTATGTCATCTATAGATTTAAAAAAGGCATTTGATTGGGTCTAATTTCCTGCTGTTATGAGAGCAACCTCATATTTGCTAGTTAGATTCCCTAGGTAGTTCATTTCAGCGACTCAGGGGAGGATTTACAACAAGAGTGGGAGGACTTGAGCAGAGAAAATCTTCAGGTATGACTGACAATTATGGAGAGAAATCCAAGATTATGTTTATATCATCTTGACCAACCAATACAAATATAGATAGAGTATGAGGTGCTAGAAGCAGTTGGGAAGGAGTTAAGGGGAGATTTCTAGTTTGTTTCCTACTCCTCCAGCAATCTTAAAATGTCACCCCCTAGACCCCCTTTCAAGATAAATTTGTACATATTTCGGTAGAAAAATGTCCCGGCCGAAGGCCGATTACTCTTAAATTACAGGCTCGCTATCGCTCGCCAGGATAAAAGCGACACCTAAATGGCACGAAAGGTCTTAAAATTGACAGAATGGGGCGGAAATTCTTAAAAATCACCAAACTAATGGGGCAAACGTCTTAAAATCTCAAAAGCAATGGGGCTAGACATGAGGGAGAAAGGGGTCAAGAAAAAAGTCCCCCAAGTGGAAATCTCCCCTTAAATTAGTAAACAGTTATGTAAAACAAGCTACCTCTCTCCTAAAAGAGAGAAAAGAGACTACCACCAATGTTTCCCTCGTGTATTAATTTATGGGTCGGAAAAATATAACGTAATTTTAATTTTGCCGACATTATAGATCGTATACCTAATAATCTAGAGAAGACTCCTACGGTACATGAATTAAGGAACACTCCGTTAGAGGTAGATGGATTGATGGATAGATAGACATAGATGGATAGATAGATAGACAGATAGGTAGAGGTAGATGGATTGATAGATAGATAGACATAGATGGATAGATAGATAGACAGATAGGTAGAGGTAGATGGATTGATAGATAGATAGACATAGATGGATAGATAGCTAGACAGATAGGTAGAGGTAGATGGATTGATAGATAGATAGACATAGATGGATAGATAGATAGACAGATAGGTAGAGGTAGATGGACTGATAGATAGATAGATATAGATGGATAGATAGATAGACAGATAGGTAGAGGTAGATGGATTGATAGACAGATAGAGGTAGATGGATAGATAGATAGATAGACAGATAGAGGTAGATGGATAGCTAGAGAGATAGGGGTAGATGGATTGATAGACATACAGAGGTAGATGGATTGATAGATATATAGACAGACAGAAGTAGATGGAGAGAGATATAGAGGTAGATGGATAGATAGACAGATAGAGGTAGATGAATAGCTAGATGGATAGACAGATAGAGGTAAATGGATTGATAGAGAGATAGGACAATACGAGCCTAAAAACTCAAATCCCGTATACTACAATTAGGTGAGCACACACACACACACACACACACACACACACACACACACACACACACACACACACACACACATCAAATATGCTAAACTAGAAGAAAGCGATTATACTGGGTCAAGGCTCGAAGATCTCCACGGCAATGAAATCTATGGGGGTCCCTAGAACTGAGTAATGAAATGAAAGACGTGAGACGGGAGAGAACGAGTTTAAGAGTGAGAGAAATAGGGCTGTGAGAGGGGGGAAGTCATTGGTGTGTGTGAGAGTGAGTGAGAGAGAGAGAGTGAGAGTGAGAAATAAAGCAACAACAGGTTCAGTGACCCCCTCAAGGCTGCTTGCTCTCCAAAGCACTGATGGTCAAGTGTCCAAACAGTAGTTTAGAGTGGGTAAGGGAAAAATGGAAAGAGAAGACTGCCCTGGGACAAATGTCCGTGGAAGGATTAGATGTTAGTAGGGGACAGTTGTTAGTAATAATGGGAGGCAGACCGTTTGTTTGGTCTATTAATTCATTTATTCATATTTTTGTTTTTAGTTTCCTCGCTAGACCTCCATCAAGCTTAGAAAAACACCCACTAGACCTCCCTTCAAGATAAATTTGTAAATTTTTCGGCAGAAAAATATCCCGACCGAAGGCCGGTTCCTCTTAAAATTGCAGGCTCGCTATAGCTCGCCAGGAAATAATCGACACCTAAATGGCACGAAAGGTCTTAAAATTGACAACGAAATGGGGCGAACAGTGTTAAATCGTCAAACTAATCTCAAAACTAGTGGGGCTAAACATTAGGAAAAGGGGGTCCAGAAAAACGGTCTGCCTCCCCTTAAGCAACATTAAACATGCGGCTACTCGAAATAACATTGATGAAGGTTTGCTATTATTGCATGTGAATGGCCTGGCAACTATAGTCTATTCGCTGTAAGTAGGCTAGAAATCATGACCTCTAACCTCTGTAACTCAAAAACGACTAGAGTAATCGAGCTAATAATTGTACCATTTGGGAAGAGTCAGCCAGAGAATAGGTGTGGAAATGTACAGCCCATTTGCTCCAGCCCTTTTTGAGTTACAGAGGATAAAGGCCATGATTTTTCGCCTACTTGCAGCGAATAGACTATAGGCCATTAGAGCTAGTCCCTTGGTCTAGACTAGGGCCCTAATGATCCTCTGTTGAACTCCGATCACCCCACGCCTCCCCTAGCAATTGCAAACGCCCCCCTAGGAGGTGCGCCCCCCAGATTAGGAACCCCTGCCTTGTAACATGCCCATGAGGCCTCCCTTGGGTATTGCCATGCTCGATCGGTGTCTACAGTCTCCCTAGAAAGAGTAAAAAAAGTTAATTGTGATAATTTATTCTGATTTACTTTCTAGAGATCATTCCTAAGTTGAATAAAATCGTCTGACTTTAGCCTGAAGTAAGATAATAAATGCCCACCGGCGTTTTGTTTTTTTATCTTTCTCTCCCTCTCTCTTTGGCTTGTATCCATTCGGCCCCATTCAGCTTACTGTTTTAAGACGTTTACCCACATCCAGGTGTCAACATTTTCCTGGCGAACGGTAGCGAGCCAGCATATTTATTTATTTTTTTTAACAGCAAGCTAAATTTGTACATTTGTTTTTTATAGAAAAATTTCTCCGGCGAAGCCGGATTTCTCCATACTCGCTATCGCTCGTCAGGAAGAAATCAACACCTGGATGGGGATAAACGTCTTAAAACAGTTGGCTGAATGGGGCCGAATGGATACAAGCCAGGGAAAGAAAGAAAAGGAGAGAAAGATTTAAAAAAAAACGGTGACCCCCCCTAAAGCAAATCATTGAGTCGAGAGAGATAAAAGTTGAAAATGTCAGCGCCAGGAGGAATGCAACTCTTTTATGGCTTATTTATCTCTTGCTTTTTAACTGACTTTTATATTTAATTTATTTATTTATTTTGGGGGGGTGATAAACCTCGTCGGGCCAATGTTTATTTATTTATTTATTATTATTATTATTATTATTATTATTATTATTATTATTATTATTAATATTATAATTATTATTATTATTATTATTATTATTATTATTTTTATTATTATTATTATTATTATTATTATTATTATTATTATTATTATTGTTTTCTTTTTAGGAGCACTTGACGGCAATAAATAATAGACTCCATTCAGGAACAAATAAAGAATCGTGTTGCTTTAGGGGGGGGGGTCACCTGCTTTTTTGTATCTTTCTCTCCTTTTCTCTCTCTCTCTCTCTGGCTTGTATCCAGTCGGCTCCATTCAGCCAACTGTTTTAAGGCGTTTATCCCCATTCAGGTGTCGATTTCTTCCTGGCGAGCGATACCGAACCTTCATTGTATGGAGAAATCTGGCTTCGCCGGAGACATTTTTCAATCGAAAATTGTACAAATTTAGCTTGCTGTAAAAAAAATGTATACAGTATATATGCTGGCTCGCTACCGCTCGCCAGGAAAATATTGACACTTGGATGGGGGTAAACGTCTTAAAACAGTAGGCTGAATGGGGCCGAATGGATACAAACCAAAGAGAGAGGGAGAGAGAGAGAAAAAAAGCGAGGTGGGCTCCCTTAAATTTATTCTGGCTCCTACTAGACGATTTTGTGTTCAGTTTAAAAGGGGCCCCCAACAATCAGCAGGCTTCGAACTACCCTATCTCAATTAACCCTTTTTACTACCGCAGATCCTTCTTAAGCTGTATAAAATCGTCCAAACATAGCTAGAATATAATTAGAAAGACGTCGCCGGTACAGAAGGGGTTAACTCTCTCAATAAGACCAGATTCAATGTTGGGAGTGCTTTGTGTGTGTGTGTGTGTGTAGTTGGAGTAGTCTATCTCAATTCTTTATAGGCTACTTCCCCAGACCCTTCTTAAACTGCACAAAATCGTCGAAATATAGCTAGAAAAAGACGTCGCCGGTACAGAAGGGGTTAATCCCCCCCCCCATTCAACCCCCGCACACTATGCTACCCGAGAGCAGCCCTCTGTGGATTCTATCATTCAATTCTTCAACGTAAGCGGAAATCCACAGCTTGAAGTTTTTTTTATTACATAGTTACTGCTTGAATTTTAATCGGAAGAAAACGTACCCGAATCAAAGAAAACTTTACTTTTACTTTCACTATAGGGCAGACTTAGCTGTGTTTTATTAAGTCCAAATTGCCACATTTTTTATTTTAGAAGGGTTATTTCCACATAGCGATTCTGATAAGTGATTTTACCTTTATTTTGTATCGTCTCAGTTTTGGTTTGTTTAGTTTGCAAGTTTTACATTTTAATATGCATAGCTACCCACATGAATGGAAGTAAAAATAGTCTAGATAAATTAGAAGAGTACATTGCTTGGTTAATCTCCCTCTCAATATTTCTCGCAAACTATCATCAAGGTCATTTAAGGGGGCCCACCTCGTTTTTTTCTCTCTCTGGGTTGTATCCATTCGGCCCCAGTCAGCCTACAGTTTTGAGACGTTATCCCCATCCAGGTGTTGGTTTTTTCCTGCATTTTCTGGCGAGCGGTAGCGAGCCAATATATATTTTAGATTTGTTTTGACAGCAGGCTAAATTTGTAAATTTTTCGATAGAAAAATTTCTCCGGCGAAGCCGGATTTCTCCATACAATGCTGGCTCGCGAAAAAATCGACACCTGGATGGGGATAAACGTCTTAAAACAGTAGGCTGAATGGGGCCGAGTGTATGACATAATATACCCTTTTAACCCTTTCAGTACCGATGACGTCCTTATAACTGCACTCTGCCTACCATTAGACGATGTTATTCAGTTTAAAAAGGGTCTCCAGCCATTACCAGGCTTCGAACTATACCCCCCAGACTCCCTTCTGTACCGGCGACGTCTTTTAAATTGTCTTCTAGTTGTATTTAAATTGTCTTCTAGCTGTATTTAGAAGTTTTTTTGCAGTTTAGGCATTATCTGTGGTAGTAAAAAGGGTTAAGGGAGATGATTTAAAGCCTGTTAATTGCTGGAGGCCCTTTTTAAGCTGAATAAAATCTAAATAATAGTAGCCAGAATAAAGTTAAAAGGATGATGCCGGTATTGAAGGGGTTTAAACTCTCCCCATACCCCCTTCAAGCTGAAAAATGCCCCCCCCCCCCCTCCTCTTCAAACCAAAGCATAGGCCCCCTGAAAGCTGAAAAACTCCCCACAGACCCCCTTCAACTTAATATACGGCCATTTAGACCCCCTTCAAGCTTAAAACGCCCCACAGACCCTTTTCAAGTTTTAACTCAGACA
Source organism: Paralithodes platypus (assembly GCA_032716605.1). Taxonomy (NCBI): domain Eukaryota; kingdom Metazoa; phylum Arthropoda; class Malacostraca; order Decapoda; family Lithodidae; genus Paralithodes; species Paralithodes platypus. The sequence continues at coordinate 18,111,336 of CM064526.1, forward strand.
CCTAGACCCCCTTCAAGCTTAAAACGCTCCACAGATCCCCTGCTTGTTAAAATACGGTCCCCCAGACCCCCTTAAATCTTAAGTATGCCCCACAGACCCCCTTTAAGTTAAAACATGGTCCCCAGACCCCCTTCAATCTTTAAAACACCCCACAGATTCCCTTCAAGCTAAAATACGGCTCCCAGACCTCCTTAAATCTGAAAGACACCATACAGACCCCCTTCAAGTTAAAGTACTGCACCCCAGACCCCCTTCAAGATAAATCTCGGCCCCCAGACCCCCTTCAAGCTAAAACACGGTACCCAGGCCCCTTCAAGCTTTAAAACACCCCACAGAGCCTCTTCAAGCTAAAATACGTCTCCCAGACCTCCTTCAATCTTCAATACACCCCACAGACCCCCTTCAACCAAAAACACGGTACCCCAAATCCCCTTCAAGCTAAAACACGGCCCCCAGACCTCCTTCAAGCTTTAACAAAAGCAAATATATATTTGTATTCCTATGCACACATTTATGTGGCCAGCAGTACAAATAGTAATTTGTATCATTTGACTCTCGCGCATGTTTTACCTCACCTGTTTTATGGTGAGGTAATTTGTATCATTTGACTCTCGCGCATGTTTTTACTTCATCTGTTTTATGGTGAGGTTGATATCGATGTCAGTGTTTCAGTTTATAAATGATATATGTCTGCATCACAAGCCCTATATGCCGCTTACAACAACTTCCAAATATCTAAGATAAAACAGACTATGTTCTGTGTACATCCTAAGCCTGTAGATAATGCGGAAGTTGATCAATTAACTATCATAACATAAAAACAGGACTCTTGGATTGTCCGGCAGGGGGCGTTTGAATGTGACGTCATTACTCAGTGCTATCATTCTCTTGGAAGAAGACGGACGTGTCGTCGCTGGTTCTTCGCATTTTTACCGTATTTAAGGTGTGTATGGGAATATTTCCGTGTAAACATTTACAAAATATGTGTGTACTGAAATTCTATGTATGATAAGGTAGTCATGTATGTAAAATATTATATACATACAAGAAATGCATAGTTACGGCTGAATGAGCCGGTTCGTGTCTGCCGTGTGGTCAGCCTATATTCTAACAAATAGTATATACGGGAATATCGTTGACCTCCAGGATGTTTAGGTCATAACAGGAACAATTTGCCGTGTGTACATTGTGTTGGTGAGGTGCGGTGAACATAGAGGGGTACGTTAACTCATAATTATGGTGCAAACTAGCGAATGAGGTGATAGCGTTGCCCCCCTTTCTCCCCCCTCCTCGCCCCGTCCCTGTCCACACCTCGCCCGCACTCCCCAATTACCATCCCTGCTTGTTTCTCCCCCCCCCCCCCTTCTATTCCCTCCTTTCCTCCCTCTCCTCTTTCCCATTACACGCTTTTCCTCATCCTCTCTCTCTTCTAACCCCCCTCCTCCTCTCCTCTTCCTGACAACCCCCCCTTTTCTCCCCTCCCCCCCCCTCCTTTTCCGCCCTAGGGTCCCATGTCCGTTGGGCCGCGGTACAATTGGGCCGCGGTCGTTGCCATAAGATACAGAATGGGTTGAGGGGGAGTCTGGCCCCCTCAACCCCGCGTGACTTAATGAAATCAGCATCTATTATGACAGTAGAGGGCCTAATTAGAGTTTTACCCCACAATTTTGACTCCGTCAACAGGGAGAGTTTGTTTTTAGGCGAGCATGGTGCGCGGCCCAATCATACCGCGGCCTGCATGTCTGAGGCTCTATTGACTGTACCCCCCCCCCACTCCCCCTCCAGTACCCCTCCCCTCCCCTCCCCCCAACTCCCCCTCCAGTGTCGCTCGCCTCCCCACAATACCACTTGTCAATTTAGGATTAATGTATTTATGATGCATTTGATGGGTTGTAAAACTCATCATTTCTGTGTGTGTTTGCTTTGGCCTAGGATGATTCAGATGCTGCCCTATGAAATGAACCAATTTACCGCCGCCCCCCCCCCCCCTTCCATCCATCCCCCTCCACACACACACATTCTCTCTCTCTCTCTCTCGCCTGTAGGAGGAGGTTTTCTTCAGTATACCATGAAAACTCGATTTGTTTTAACCCTTTACAGTACCGGCGACGTTTTTTCTTTTTGATTTGAGCTATATTTAGAAGATATTAGAAAGCTTAGGAAAGATAATTTACGGTAGATAATATACGGTAGATAATATACGGTAGATAATATACGGTAGATAATATACGGTAGATAATATACGGTAGATAATATACGGTAGATAATATACGGTAGATAATATACGGTAGATAATATACGGTAGATAATATACGGTACGGTAGATAATATACGGTAGATAATATACGGTAGATAATATACGGTAGATAATATACGGTAGATAAAAGGATTAATTGAGATAGTTTGTAGCCTTTGCATTGATAGACGTCCTTCCTAAGCTGAATAAAATCGTCAAATAGTTTCCAGAATATAATGGAAATGACGTCACCAGTACAGAAGATGGGGGGGGGGGGGGGTAACCTGGTGACAAGTTGACTCCATTAGCAAATAATTTATCGATAATTAATGTATAATCTATATTTTATTAATTTCACCACAACACCAAACACCCCCAATGAAATCAATTAAAGTATATATGTGATCCACCGGGATTCGAACCTGGGTTATCACACACAGATTTTTGCCACCTTAACCATTACACCACCAGGACGGTTAATAAGAAACTGCGGTGGTACTGACTTTTAGGTGCAATCGTGATTTTATATAGCAACTATTTGCTTCCCCCATTTTTCTTCAGATACAGTGGCTGCCATTCTTTAAATAAACCGTTTATTATTATTATTATTATTATTATTATTATTATTATTATTATTATTATTATCATCATTATTATCATTATTATATACCAAGGACCGTGGGAATTGATCAGGGATCTGCCTTGCTTAGGCCAATCGGCTTTCTGCAGACTCCCATTTTCTTATGTTCTTATGTTCGGTAACGAAAAATAAGGTTTAGGACCACTACTGTCAACAAAGATGAGAATGTCAATACCGGTACGTCAAGAGAAATGGCAGGTTGGGGGGGAACGATCTTTTGTTGTTGATCGTACTTCTGTTATGCCCTTGATTATTACAGAGCACTTACACTTATTACCCCCTCACACATGGGGTATATTTAATGTATGCTAACCCTTCCTTCCCCACTACATTCATCCTACTCCCTCCATCCCTCCCCACTTCATTCATCCCCTCCCTCCCTCCCCATTATATTCCCCCCCCCCTCCCTCCCTCCCAACTACATTAATCCTTCTCCATCCCTCACCCTCCCTCCCCACACATCCCTCCCTCTCTCAACCTCCATCTTCACCTTCCCTCTGCTTTATATAACACTAATATTGTTATAATTACAAAGATAGTACTGTACTACTGTGCTATACCCTATTGTCCAAAGATAGAGAGAGAGAGAGAGAGAGAGAGAGAGAGAGAGAGAGAGAGAGAGAGAGAGAGAGAGAGAGAGAGAGAGAGAGAGCGAGCGAGAGCATCCTTATGCCCTATTCGAAACATGTAAGCCCAAACCCTTGAACATTATTCTCTATAACTCAGAAACGACTAGAGTAATCGAGCTATCATTTCTACCGTTTAGGAAGGGTCAGCCAGGGAATAGGTGTGGAAATTGACAGCCCATTTTGCTCTATCCCTCTGAGTTACAGAGGTTAGGGTTCACGATTTCTGGACTACTATTTGGAACAAGGTGTAGTGTTTATTACTCTGACAACTTATAGGGCACCATATTAACCCCTTGAAGCTCTGACGCTTTTTAGCAGTTTATTTTGGCTACCATTAGACGATTGTATGCAGCTTAGGAAGGATTTGTGGTTATTAAAAGGGTAAAGGCTATCTCAATCAACCCTCTGACTTCCATATACCCTTCCTAATCTGAATAAAATCGTCTAATAATTACCAGAAAACAGAAAAGAAATGCGTTTTGGATCTTGAAAGGGTTAACCCTCTCAGGATCTTATGACAAAATACTCTTCTTATTTCTGGCTATTATTAGACGATTTTATTCAGATTAACAAGGGCATATGGCAGTCAGAGGGTTGATCGAGACCTTCTTTACCATCTGAGGAAGAGCACTTTATTGACAACGTTTCGCAGATAGCTTCATCAGGTCACTAACAAATACTGGTACCTAGGAGGCCTTAAATTCCCACAGATCCTTCCTAGGCTGCATATAATCGTCTCATGATAGCCAGAATAAATTGTCAGAACGCGTCATAATCCTCAAGGGGTTAACTATACTCTATTTATTTTTTCAGCTGATGGTAAATTGAATCCCTTAGTAGCTGAATTCTCAATAATTAATGGAAATATATGAAACTACTATGGCTGTGTGTCGTATTAATGCCAAGTTTTCATAATTAACATCATATTTCACTACAAAATCTACCTTATAGCCGAGTAATAAAGATAGAAACATGGCAATTTACCCTCAGCTGGAAAAAAATAGAGTATAACTAGGAACACATTATAACTGACACTGATGGGGTGTGTGTGTGTGTGTGTGTGTGTGTGTGTGTGTGTGTGTGTGTGTGTGTGTGTGTGTGGGTGTGTGTGTGTGTGGAGGGTGTGTGTGTGGAGTGTCTCTGTGTGTGTGTGTGTGTGTGTGTGTGTGTGTGTGTAGGGACCGATACGTAGACTTTTATCACGGCATTGCTATACACTCTTAGGGGAGATGGGTCGTTTTTCTGGACCACTAATTTCTCCCTTGTGTTTAGCCCCATTAGTTTTGATATTTTAAAATGTTCGCCCCAATGGTTTGTCGATTTTAAGAACTTTCGCCCCATTTTTTTGCAATCTCAAAACCTTTCGTCCCATTAATAGGTGTCGATCTGTTCCTGGCGAGCGATAGCGAGCCTGTAATTTAAGAGGAACCTGCCTTTGGCCGGACATTATTCTACCGAAAAATTTACAAAAACATGTTTAAAGGATGTTTTTTTTTTTTTTTTTTTTTTTTTATAGTTTGATGGAGGTCAAGAGAGGAAATTAGAAAACTTATATATAGATTAAAAGGTCGACAACAAAATTAACCATCTTCTCTTAATGAATATTTACTTAATTTGAAATCTGACTGTATTACTAATGAATACATTTCTTCCTTCCAGAATGTGTGGATTTTGGTGCTAACGTATTAACTGCTAACGATACCAACTGCCAACACCGTTACCACAACTACTACCACGACTACCAACACTACGCCTACCACCATGAGTACCACAACTACCACCACCACGACTACAACCACAGCTACCACCACCATAACCACAGCTACCACAACCACCACCACGGCTACCATTACCACCAACATTACGGTGCAGGACGGGTGGAGTGGGTGGAGAAGGTAGACCGCTGGAGGGATCTGCTATAGAAGGGTTTCTGCAAGAGTGAAAGGGAAAGTATACAAGACGGTAGTGAGATCAGCTGTGTTGTTCGGTATGGAGACGGTGGCATTGGAAACAGACAGGGGGCAGAGTTGAAGGTAGCAGAGTTGAAGATGCTGCGATTTTCTTAGGGAGCGACAAGGATGGACAGAATTATAAATGAGTATATTAAAGGGACAGCGCATGTACGACGGTTCTGGGACAAAGCGAGAGAGGCGAGATTGAGGTGGTTTGGACATGTGCAGAGGAGGGATGTGGAGCATGTTGGGAGAAGGATGCTTGGGATGGAGCTACCAGGCAACACTAAAAGAGGATGTTGATGGATGCAGTGAGGGAGGACATGCGGGTGGTTGGTGTGACGGAGGAAGATGTAGGGGACAGGGTGAGATGGAGGCACTACAGCTACCACCACGGGTACCATGATTACTATCACCACAACTACCACCACCACAGCTACCACGACTACAACCACAGCTACCACGAATACAACCACAGCTACCACGACTACAACCACGACTACAACCACTACTACCACCACTACTACCACGGCTGCCAAAACTACCACCCTTATTAAAACCACTACGGCTACCATAATTACCGCTACTACCATTATATCCGCCACAACTACCACCACCACCAAAATGGTTACCACTATAACCACCACTACTATTAGTACCACGACTATGACCACGGCTACCACAATTATTACTACCACCGCCACAGCTACCACCACCACCATCATGGCTACCACAACTACCACTATTACCACCATCACCACTATTTCAACTACTTCTGTGACTACCACCAAAAAATACTTTGGATATTACCACTACAGTTAAGAGGAAAACAAAAATCAAATGAAATATCCATTTCTACCAAAACTACTACCAGTGCCATCTCTATTACAACTACCACCAGTGTCATCTCTACTATAGCTACCACCATTACCAGCACTGCCCTCAGAACATCTCTACCACAACTGTCACCACCATTATCACAATCAGAATCATCTCTACCGGAACCACCATCATCACCACCACCACCATCTCTACTACAACTACCAACAGAACATCTTGACCCTAACTACCACCACCACTACCACAACCACCACCACTACCTCAACAACTACCAGCAGAACATCACGACCCCCAACTACCACTAGTACGATCTCTACCACTACGACCACCACTACCTCAACAACTACCAGCAGAACATCACGACCCCAACTACCACTAGTACGATCTCTACCACTACGACCACCACTACCACCACTACCTCAACAACTACCAGCAGAACATCACGATCCCCAACTACCACTAGTACGATCTCTACCACTACGACCACCACTACCACCACTACCTCAACAACTACCAGCAGAACATCACGACCCCCAACTACCACTAGTACGATCTCTACCACTACGACCACCACTACCACAACTACCCCAAGGTAAATTAATGATCCCTTGGTATAAGGCTAAATCAAATTTAACCCTTTGAAGATTATGACGCATTTTAGCAGTTTTTCTGGCTATCATTAGACGATTTTTACAGCTTAAGAAGGATCTGTTGGAATTATTGAGGTAAAAGACTATCTCAACCCTCTTAACTTACGCAGAGTTGATAAATAGATAATCACACACATTAACTTTAAACAAAATCAGGGCTTAGAGTGCGTGGATAGTCAGTACTTTAATACTATATTCATCTTTTATAATACGTTTTTCGTTTGTTATAGATTAATCTGAGACAGAATGTATATATAAGTAGCACATTGCGTAAATACAAAATAATGTTACCAATTACCGGTACTAAGTTACAAATGGACTTTCAAATTTGTGACTGAAAATGTCGATTCTTGGCTCAGGGAAGGCGAATTTGGAGAAACTGACACAAGTCCAGCAAATCAAAAAGTAGAGAATGTAGTCTAAAATGATGTGGTAAATCGATTGGTGTAGGTTAGAAAGGTGTAGCGCTAATTTTGGGCGTAGTAAATTCGGACGTTTTGGGACGTTATTGGGCCAGGCAGCCAGACTGGGCCAGAGCCAGGGGATCACCAAGTCCTTCAATATCTACTTTACTCGGTTATTATTCTATTGCCATTAATTTGTATGTGTTTATATGGAACGGAATATATAATTGAGTTCATATTTGTGTGAATAAACACTAATTTCAACCACATTTACTTATAATTCATGTTTTATGAATAAAGCGGCACTAATATATTCATAACTATCTTAAAATACAAAAAATTAAAAATCTGAAACATTTCGTTTCTAGAAATAAATCGAACTACCTATTGTTAAAGTCTCAACCTTGTAACTCGAAAATTACAAAAGTTACTGGACTTTCAAATTTGTGACTGAAAATGTCGATTTCTGGCTCAGGGGAGGCGAATTTCGAGAATCTGACACAAGTCCAACAAAGAAAAAAGTGACAAAAGAAATTATAAAATGATGCGGTAAATCCATTGGTGTAGGGTAGAAAGGTGTAGCGTTATTTTGGGCGTGGTGATTTAGGGCGTTTTCGGGCGTTTTCGGGTGACTCAGGCAGCCAGCCAGCCCCAGGACCAACGCGCGAGCTACCGTTTTCTATACAACCCAGTTCTGTAGAGATTTTTAAAGGCAACTTGGTTAATGTACTGTCAATATATCCCGCACTTTACTGTATATAGTTTATAGTTTAACATTTTGATGTTTACTCATTACTTTTATTATCCTTACTAAAATGGTAGAGTATTTTAGATTGATTCTATAATTAGTGTTTATATTCCATACTTAGTAAATATTTCTTAATCGAATGTTCTAATCGATAATTAATGAATATGTTCTTCTCTTTTCAGGATTTGAGTTGGTGTTTGTGTCACACCACCGAACTATGTATGGACTCTGCCAACGCCACAAGCTACCAACACCACAACCGAACTACGGACTGCCAACACACCACAACCTACCAACTGTCTGGGGTAAGTTACTGATGCCCTTACTGTACTATTAGCTCCTCCAGGATTATGACGCATTTTGACAGTTTATTCTGGCTATCATTAAGCAATTTTATACAGCTTAGGAAGGATCTGTAGGCACCCGAAGTGTAAAGACTATCTCAATTAGCCCTCTTACTTTCATATACACTTCTAATCTTTACAAAATCGTCTATTAATAACCAGAATACACTGTTGAAGTTCGTCATAATCTTGAAAGGGTTAATATATGATAATATATTTAAATTGTCCTGTTGCTTTACTGTTCATAATAATAAGTAATCAGAAAGTATATACAGTTGCTGCTCATTCTTTCCTTATAATTGTTTGATAATTAACATCGTATTTCCTTGCTTAACTCTTCTAACTAAAATACTCAAATTGGAAACATTAAAAATCAGTATTTGCCTACTTGTTGTGAACAGTATAAGCAGAATAATATAGGTATATTTATGTATTTATCTAAAGATCCTAACTTAATGTTTTATTTCTTGTTTCCAGGATTGGAGTTGCTGCCTGTGGGCTCTGCTGGTTGCTGCCTGTGGACTCTGCCGCCTGTGGACTCTGCCGCCTGTGGACTCTGCCAGTTGCCGCCTGTGGACTCTGCCGGTTGCCGCCTGTGGACTCTGCCGGTTGCCGCCTGTGGACTCTGCCGGTTGCTGCCTGTGGACTTTGCCGGTTGCTGCGAGAAACTGCCCACGCCACTACCATACAAGGGGAGTGATATTCCTGTTTTGTTTGTAGTCTTAGTTTGTAGTCGTAGTTTGTAGTCGTAGTATGTAGTCGTAGTATGTAGTCGTAGTTTGTAGTCGTAGTATGTAGTCGTAGTTTGTAGTCGTAGTATGTAGTCTTAGTATGTAGTCGTAGTTTGTAGTCGTAGTATGTAGTCGTAGTATGTAGTCGTAGTATGTAGTCGTAGTATGTAGTCGTAGTATGTAGTCGTAGTTTGTAGTCGTAGTATGTAGTCGTAGTTTGTAGTCGTAGCTTGTAGTCGTAGTATGTAGTCGTAGTTTGTAGTCGTAGTATGTAGTCGTAGTTTGTAGTCGTAGTATGTAGTCGTAGTTGCATGGTATGAATGGTGTGTGTTAGGTTAGGCTAATCTATTTTCCCTTTCAGATGAGATAGGTCTTATTACCTTTACTCTAATCTTTGCTATTTTTCTTATTACTTCACAGTTTTGTTGCTTTGATGATGTCCCCTCTCCCCCCTTCTTCCCCGAGTTGGTTCCCTCCTTCAGCTTCAATATTTTGCTTTGCTTTAATTTCAATAATGATTGTATTTGCCTTAAATGTAACTTATGATATATTCTATCACTTGAATTCATAACTCTGTATTTGCTATTAACTTCACTTGATATAATATTGTTATATATCGGCTTTGTCACGCGAACTTTACTTAATAAAACAAAAAACGAACTTCTATCTTTTATTGATCACTATATTATAAGCTATGACTTTTATAACTGATAAAAACTTAGAAAAATAGTTCTCAATTATAAATAAAGTTCCAATATATGGACTTAGAAGAAAAAAAATGAAGAGAACTTTGAAAATAAAACAATTAACTTAGAAAAACTCTAGTTCTCAATTATAAATAAAATTCCAATATATGGACTTAGAAACAAAAATAAATAAAATATGAAACTATACACATAAGAGAACTTAGAAAAAAATAGTTCTCAATTATAAATTAAGTTCCAATATATGGACTTAGAAAAACTATACTTGAAAACGGACTATATAAACTTGTAATAACAGAAAAAATTATAATGGATATTAAAAAATATATCGACTTAGTATTTTATTGATCAGTCAAACATACATTTGTATAATATCTTACAAAACACTGTACATACAGTATATAAACTTTAAATAACAGGAGAAACAAAAATATAATGGATATTAAAAAGAATATATCGACTTAGTATTTTATTGATCAGTCAAACATACATTTGTATAATATCTTACAAAACACTGTACATACAGTATATAAACTTTAAATAACGGGAGAAACAAAAATATAATGGATATTAAAAAGAATATATAGACTTAGTATTTTATTTATCAGAGTCGGACATACATTTTTATAATATCTTACAAAAATCATATACTTTTAATACTTAGTTATTTTTGTATTACCCTTACTGGTTTTATATACCTTATGACAAAGTTTTGCTTTTATATTACGTACCTAAAGTACTTTATACCGAACTTGGCTTTGTGACCATAGTATAACTTTTGGTTCACTACATTATTTTCCCAATATTTATATGTACAGTAATTTTCTTTAAGTAAATCTTTATAATTATTCATTTTCCAACAACCATTGGGATTTCGGTAATTTTTCATATGGATTTATTTTGGATTTTAAGCTTAAAATATTGAGTTTCATTGGCAATGCAGTTGGCATTTTTTATAATTCTTAATTATTGATTTCAGTTTAACTTTTGGTTAATAGCCAAGCTGTTAAGTAATGTTTTTATAATCTTTTCAATGTTCTTAAGTGTGTTGTCCTTATATAATTAGTAATGAGGGAAGCCTGTGTTATTATAATAATAATAATAGCCATCTACTAGTTTATAGACATATTCTAACCTATTCAGTTTATGAAGTAGTGTTGAATAATTTTGACACTAGCTTATGTATAGCGGACAGCTTTTGGGGGGAGGTAGGTTTTCCGAATGATTGCAAGTTTTTCTTCCTGTTGTGTGTGGTGTGTAGTAGTAGTGTTAAGTGGAGTAGGGATGTTGGCAAAATGAGAAAGTCGGTGGGCATTGTGGTCTAGTGTGTATTGGAAGTGTGATATGATTTGTGAACGTTGGCAGAGTACGTGATCAACCGTAGGGTATGGATATAATTATACATTACGCAAGTGTATGATTAGGTGTTAAAAGTGTACGGTCAAATTAGGGTAAGGTAGTTATATGCCAATTAAATGTGTGTACGACTGTTGGCATAGTAGTGTATATTGTTGGCAGAGATAAGAGTTGACAATCATTGAATCTAAATGTTGGCAGTGTGATTAAGTGTGTTGGCAGTATTCAGTGATCTTGGTAATTACGTGGTGTTGGCAAAGTGGTGTATATGTTTTAGTTAATTTAATCATTGAAGGTAAAATGCCATTGGAGCCATGTACAATAAAGAAGCATATATTTTGGCAGTGATATTTGTTGAATAGGTAGGGTTATTGAAGTGGTGGCAGTGAAGTTAAGTTTGTTGGCAGTGAAATTAGGTGTTGGTAGTGTACTTTGTGTGATGACAGTGGCATCTGGTGATTTGGCGTGTTCTAATATTTGTGTTTGTAGTGTTCAGTGTTCTCAATATGACATGTGAGAGTCTATCAAAGTATTATCTATGCCAAAGTTAATTTAAATACTAAAGTTATGTGACTGGAGCTATGTGCAAGTTAGGATTCAATCTCTCTTATCCCCATCTAATCGTTTTTACTGGCCGTATCCCATATAACTGTTAATGTTATTTTAGGTTATGTATATATTTAAGTATTATTAGTATGTGTTCTGTAATTTGAACCTATTGTATATATGTAGTTACTGGAGTCACTAAGCTATATATTCCTGAACTATATATCTACTGATCTATTCTTCCCATGTAACAGGTGTATATCTACCAATGTAACTATCATGATCTATCCCATGTAACTATTGTTATTTGCCTGCTTATCCCAAACCCATATAACTCTTCCTACCTACCTCTCCAAAAATCTAGATATATTAGGTATTGAAAGTCATCCCTCTTCACCCAGACATTTTATTTTGTAGTTAGTTTCGTGAACTTACCGTTTCTATTCTCTGGCAATGTATTCCAATATTTCAAATTTGTATTTATAATAATTTGTAAAGTTTTCATTAAATTTATCGAGGGTATTGGCGTGTAGTAATTATTAAAACTAATTTTTCTATTCATTCCAAAATTAAGATTGATATTTCTGCGATATTGGATTACAATAATTCGTTCAATTTTTTTCATTCAAAGTCAATATGAATAACTATCAGAAATATAGAAGATTGATCTACAATATTGGATTACATCAACAGGTTGGAATCAATAGTCAAGACTCAAATATTTCTTCTTCATTTTTATTTTTTTAACAAATAGGTGGTGTTGTCCATTGGTCCAGAATCCTTTAGTCTGGTCACAGCAACAAGTCATATCTGTAAAAACAAGAAAATATTGAGGCACCAGAAATACAGGAGTTTCAAGGTCGGGGGCTAGAGGGTCCTGAGGGGGGGGGGGGGGTCCTGAGGGGATAGAGGGGGTCCTGGGGGGTAGAGGGGGGTCCTGAGGGGGTAGAGGGGGGTCTGAGGGGGTAGAGGGGGGTCCTGAGGGGGGTAGAGGGGGGTCTGAGGGGGTAGAGGGGGGGTCCTGAGGGGGTAGAGGGGGATCCTGAGGGGGTAGAGGGGGGGTCCTGAGGGGGGGGGGGGGTCCTGAGGGGGGAGGGGGGGGTCCTGAGGGGGTAGAGGGGGGGGTCCTGAGGGGGTAGAGGGGTTGGGGGGGGGGGGGGGGGGGGGGGGGGGAGAGTTCTAGTTCTTTCTTATATATTAATATTTTTCGTTCAGTCTCCTATATAACCATTCCACACCCGCTACGAGTTTTTCCTTCCCTTCCCTTCCCTGGTAGTTCATCCTATCCCCATCCCAGATAGACCTTCCCTTCAGCCCTAGTCTGTTCTATTCGGTTCTATTGTGCACACTAGTTCTATTCTGTATTCTGGCTAAATCTATTCTGTCCTACCTCCTTCCCTGGTACATCAATACCCTCCCTGCAACACGCCCCCAAACACACATAAGAAAAGTCAGGAATATATTTTTAATGTATATTTTATTGTCAGGAAGCAGTCAAGAAATCGTCGGTGTCAAGTATGGGATATGAGCAGACAGTATCAAGAAGGACAAACGGTAGGAGTAAAGCAGATGCAGCAGACAGCAGAAAAGGCTAGGCACAGCAGAACGAGTGACAACAGACAGCAGAACGGGTGACAACAGACCGAGTACATCGACAGCAGACTAGGAATTAGCAACGAGGTGAGCTAGCTATGGTTAGTCAAACAAATGTATCTGTTTTGACTAAGATTTGTTTGGTATATTGATAATCTATCTTTATGCAGATGTTTGTGTTGAATATACAGGTACTGTATATGGAGAGATATTGGGTGAGCTTGAGTATGAGTATGAGTTTGATGGGTATTCAGTATGAGGATATAGGCATTCCATTTGAGTTGGTAGATAGTGCATTGTGAGCATAATTTATCTGGTATTGATAATAAGTATGGTTATTGTAAGAGTTGCTTGAAGTTTTAAAAGGTGGGATTCCAACAGATGTGAGCAGATGAGAGCAAATCAAGATGACAACGGAATTATAGATGGACAGACATCAACGACTGCCACAACATCAACGGCGACAGCGGCGATTGATGGATTCAGCATCAACGGCGACTGAGCGAGAGACAGCAAATTTAGCAGCATCAGAGGCACCATTGCAGCGGACAACAGCGACGATTCGGTGAGCAAAACTAAATATTGTTGTATGGGAAAAACAGGTCAGTCAGTCAGTACCTAACTTGATAAATAAGTCAAGGGGAACAAGAGGCCCCAAAGAAAATGAAAGAAATAGAATGATAGAAAACAAGTGTGCTCAACTCAGTAGGCCAACCATCATTCACTCATTGATTTACTTAAAATAACTTTTATCAACCAAGTAACTTTTACTTTACATTTACAGTCTAGATCTGTATTAAGGTTATTATGAAAGCTAAGCAAAAAATACTTCGTAAATTAAATTTAAACTATTCAATAACCAATGAGATATCTAGTTAAAGTCTTAAAACTGAATGATAGTTATTTTAAACTGCAAATCATATTTTAAAAATCGATTAATGATATCTTGGATGATTATTCAGGAGTTCGAAAACACTGGAGATTAATGGTAGGTTTTAAATCTAATCATTTATCAGAATTATGCAACACTTTCTCGTAGCATGATAAACATTACTGAACACATGTAGATTATAACAACCTAAACAATGCCAGTTGAAGAACAACATTATCATAGGCTTAAAATATCGGTTATCAACATTTACCTAAACAAGTAGTATTAACTTAGTAAAGCAGTAGGACCGCTATTATTCTAAAGACACGAGTCAAAGCCGTTGTACGAATAAGAAATATCTAATCAGGCTTGAATACCTTTGAAGTAGTTATGAGAATGACTTTTACAGTACAACAATTTACGCTTTTGAATATTTATCACGAATCTAGGCATGTAGGCTTGACGTTAAGTATTTCAACAACTTCTAAATAACATTAAAGTCCTTAGGCATGGAGGCACTGATATTTGCAGATATTTTGTTCGAATCATGGGGATATCTGCTTAAAACGAGGCATAAGTGTTCATAAAAACTATCTAAAAGCTTACAGAGTCCACCTAGGATTAACATTAACAAATCAAACTTTGGATGGACCTCGGTAAACAAATTAGTCAATGCAATGTTCGTAGTCAGTGACAATTGGGACAGTATCTGACAATATGAGCAGCCTGTTTAACATATTACAGTAGAAGTCTATAATATGGTTCTTATGGATTTAAGACTTATATGTTTATCTGGAGTTACCTTGGACATTTAAAAGGTCATACCGATATTGAGTTTCCGTTAAGCTGGTCTATGATAATCTTCATCTACAGTGGCATGTCAGCAAGTTAAGATTTATTCAGTTATATTGATCACAAAAGTGAAACAATGCAGTTCTATGGTAAATCTCAATTATATTATAACTTTCTTAGTCTCCAGTGTTTTGCATATTAGTATAAAACCTACTGTATTAACTTCCAAGACCTAATTAACTACATACTAATATTAACAAGGGTACAGTCAATAGAAATAATTCGCCGACACGAATGACTTAAGGGAGCCCACCTCTCTTTTTTTTCTCTTTCTCTCGCTCTTTGATTTGTATCCATTCGGCCAACTGTTTTAAGACAGTTATCCCCATCCAAGTGTCTATTTCTTACTGGCGAGCGATAGCGAGCCAGCATTGTATGGAGAAATCCGGCTTCGCCGGACACATATTTCTATCGAAAAATGTACAAATTTAGCTTGCTGTCAAAATACAAATGTATATATGATGGCTCGCTACCGTTCGCCAGTTAAATATTGAAACCTGGATGGGGGTAAACTTCTTTAAAACAGTAGTCTGAATGGGGCCGAATGGATCCAAGCCAAAGAGAGGGAGAGATAAAAAAAAAAAAGTGAAGTGTGCTCCCTTAAACAAACATTACTAGTCACAGGCTATTGGAAGCACAGAAGGACTGTCAAGAGAAAATGCATAATAACTTAAATTTACACAGAGTATTTTGGGCGAACTATTTTTATTTCGACTAACTGGCAGCATCTTTTCTATATCCAACTTAAGGTAAAATTCGTACATTTGGCAACACTCATATTACAATAACGCTTATGAATTTAAAGAACGTATGTAAAGGAATAATTAAAGTGTGAGAATATACCTTTTTGGAAGCATATTAGTATTGATAAACCCATCTAAGGATAGAAAGGTATATCTAATAAACAAGGTAAGATCTATCAATTATTATGTTTTTCCACCAACCAACTTCACCTCTAAACTCAATGAAATCAGCAAACAAATACATGTGGCACTCCAAGGACTCGAACCTAGGAAACTCACACCGAGTTT
Source organism: Paralithodes platypus (assembly GCA_032716605.1). Taxonomy (NCBI): domain Eukaryota; kingdom Metazoa; phylum Arthropoda; class Malacostraca; order Decapoda; family Lithodidae; genus Paralithodes; species Paralithodes platypus. The sequence goes on from CM064526.1 coordinate 18,127,463, forward strand.
AGTTAATTCAGCCTGTTTTCACCGTTCACCAATTTCCACAGATCTCAGTTTGGAAAGGATCTGTTACAAGATACTAAAATAAAGTGTTGCCATTTGTACGAAATAGGCCTACTTAAAATTGGTTATATTAAACTGCTGCCTATACCCTGTCCACCACTTATGATAGTCTATGGAATATTTTGAAGTTTGTTAGGCATTACTAAACTAGTCTATTTAAGCCAATTTGTCATTCAGGTTTTTTGGCCAATGTAGGTTAAGTATATTATGATTATAGTCTTAAAATAGTTTAACCAGAGTTTTTGACAACTTTAAAGTTATACAAACTAACTTCGAAATTACATTATTCACACATTTAAACAAACCTTCCATAGTAGGAACTGAATTGAAAGTCGCCAAACCCCATTTTGAGAATTATGATAGTGAACATGACTAACTTAAATTTTACGATTATCGGATATCGTCGACCACTCACGAGATTATTTTAAACTGTGCTCAGCAAAATTAATCCTATTTTGGGGGATAAGGCCCAAAGTTAAGATCTGGTTGTTATACAGTATATGCCTACGTTCATAAAAACACAAGTCAGCCGCCTGTGTGTACTCCAGGACAATTATTCTTCAGACCAAAAGGGCACCAAACATTACTTTAGTATCCATAGCTAACCTATTGGTCAAATTTAAGGGGAGAAGAGTCTTTTTTCTGGTCCCCTTTCTCCCTCGTGTTAAGCCCCATTTGTTTTGAGATTAAAAGACGTTCGGCCCATTAGTTTGGCGATTTTAACACCTTTCGCCCCTTTCTTTGTCAATTTTATTGCCTTTCGTGCCATTTAGGTTTCGATCGTTTCCTGGCGAGCGATACAGAGCCTGAATTTTTATAAAGAACCGGCCTTTGGCCGGGAAATTTTTCTATCAAAAAATTTACAAATTTATCTTGAAAGGGGGACTAGGTTTTTGTTAAGCTTGATGGAGGTCTAGCGAGGAAACTAAGAAATAAAGGAATGAATCACTAAACAAACTGCTAGTCTCCTCTTAAGATCCGGTTCATTAAAACTGACAAACTTCAAAATATTACATTGCATAGACTTTCATAACAGATCGTATTAAAACATTTTAGTGACACACCCGATAATTATGATGGTTGTTGCAGAGTTGTGATGGAGAGGTGTTTGGCCACCAGTCTTCATACGTCTGTTGTCCCCCCCTCAGGCTGGACGTCTACCACACATCTGAAACATTAGGTCAGTATTAGTAATTTATGTGTACAACGTCAACAACTAAAGCCTCCAATGCATTATTTTTTAGCTCAGTTTGAGATTTTATGACTGTCAACCATTAGTTTGACGATTTCAAGACTTTCGCCCCAATGTGTCAATATTAAGGCCTGTCATGCCATTCAAGTATCTAATTTTTCCAGGCGAACGATAGCGAGCCTGTCATTTTGGAAGAAACTGCCTTCGACCGGGATATTTTTCTACCGAAAAATGTACACATTTATCTCTAAGGGGGGTGTTGATAGAAGTCTAGGGAGCAAACTAAAAACCTCCCATTAATCCATTACGTTTAGCAAATAATCAGTCCTCAAATATATATTGTCCAAAATTCAGGTTTTAGTAACTATACATAAGCCTGCAGTGTTAAGAGTTATATACAGTACAGTATTAAAAAAAAAAAAATTATTGAAATTATCTGCAGTGTACTGTTTATCTGTTTATGAATATATACTTCTGAATTTGTTAAGGCAGGGGGAGATTTTAATGCAGTGGCGGGTACTGTTATTGACCTTTCCAGATTAGAAGTCATGATCAGAAGTTGTGTCTTACCTATATTAGTTAAAAAAATCCAATTTCTAGTAAAAATAAACCATCCACGGACTAAATTCCACAATATTATTATTAAACCCACAGGACGCGATTTGCGCCCTTTCTGGGATACTTAAAAGCCTTTGTGACCATCAGGGGGGTTTAGAAACATTTAGTTACTTCAACCTCTGCAGTTGTCGTTGAGTTAGCTGTGGGCATCAAACTAATTTTGGAGAGGTAATTATGAGATTGAGAACTATTTCTGAATAAAATATGGTATTTGTAATGAACCTATGTTTTAGTTTTAATACAGAACTGTATATGGAACACCAGAATTCGTTAGGGGAGGCTGCAGGCTCCCTGAGCCCAGATATCAAAATGTCTAATTATTGTGTTCTATAATGCTCCTTTCAACATAGGAGAATAGCATAGGAAGGAACAAAAAAACATATCGCATCCATAACCCCCGGGGCCGGGGGTTCGACCTCAACCCCCGAAAAACTTAAAAAAATTCTTTCAGCCATCCCCCCCCAAAAAATGTGTCTGTAGTCTAAAGGGCTGCTGTAAGCAATAGAAATGATCATATGAGGGCATAAACGCCCATATGACATCCCTAGAGCCCCCTTGGGGGGGCCCCAAAATCATGGATTTTGGCTGAAACTTGTCTCAAATTCTGAAAGGTCTGCCCCTGACGAAAATTTTGTTTAGTTAGCCATTACTCTCAATCTTCTATGTGCGTGCTATGAGAGAAAACGGAAACTTAGGACAAACTGTTTTTTCTGCCCCAAAATTAATTTTCAGTGGTGAAAATCTTCGATTTTAGTTTGACAGATTATATTTTGGCACTTACGAGATCATCTACTTTTGTGTTTATGGCTCAAATTCATTCCCCTTCCACACACTACATATAGGACTATATAGCTACTGGAAAATGCAGATATAATGGCATTATCTCACATATTTGTCAAGATTAGACATTGTTTAGGTTGAAATTTTGGCTAAAAAAACATATATATATTATATAGTTTTTTCAGCCCCTTCTACTATGCAATATGGTAACTTTGGTTAATTTTCTGGCAGGGGATGCAGGTAGAGTACGCCATGCAAAAGTTGCGGGAAATTTGAACAATTTTGAGCGAGATGATTTTACAAATATTTCAATGAAATTCTGCACTCGCGCGCGCACATAGAGAGCTGATTTTTGTCAGCGAGTCTTAGTATTTCCATTTATAATAAGATGGTATAAGTGAAGAAAATTACTATCTCTTACACAGGCTGACTTGGGGGTCAAGCCTTCAGCCTCATTAAATAAAGACCAAGCTCTAAATAAACAACTCAAAAAAATAGATGTTCATAATATAATGAATACAGTAGCTTATATGGCAACTTAGAGACAACTATACACATGGTAACCTAAACTTTTAATATTGTTAAGGAGAGATGGGTAATTTTTCTGGTCCCCATTCATGTTTGGCCCCATTACTTTGCCGATTAGAAGACGTTCAGCCCATTACTTTGGCGATTATAAGACCTTTCAACCTATTTGTGGCGATTTTAAGACCTTTCAACCTATTTGTGTCATTATCAAGACCTTTCGTGCTATTTAGGAGACTATTTTTCCTGGCGAGTGATACCAAGCCTGTGTTGTAGGAGGAACCGGCCTTCGGCCTGGACAATTTTCTACCGAAAAGTTTACAAATTTGTCTAAGGGGGATCTTGGGGATGTTTTTTAAGCTTGATGGATGTCTAGGGAGGAAACAAATTTACAAATAATTAAATCTACATACCAATAAATAAACCATTAGCCATTAACCCTATTAACCCTTTCAAGCTCCAATACGCATTTCTGTTCTGTTTTCTGGCTACTATTAGACGATTGTATTCAGTTTAGGAAGGGTATATGGAAGTCAGAGGGTTGATTGAGAGTCTTTACCCTTTTAATACCCACAGGTCCTTCCTAAGCTTCATAAAATCGTCAAATGATAAGTCAAAATAAACTGCTAAAGCGCATCAGAGCTTCAAGGGGTTAATATTGTTGTGTTCTTACCCTAGTTTGTTGGTGAAGGTGGTTAAGGCTCCGTTTGGGTTTCTTAAGTTGGTCTTCAGCAGTGTCTTCCTCTGCCGAGCCTCAACTGTACTGTACATCTGTTAAAAAATCCAATATTAATATTACAGCTTAAGGAATTGACCACTTGCGAGTTACTAGCTATAAGGAAGTTGGAGTTTTTTATATCGACATTTAGCAGAATTAAGAGCTAAAATATGAGTTGTATTGCATATATAAACACAGGATCTGTGGTGGTAAAGTGCTGAGCACGCTCGCGTGTGAATCTGAAAGACCCGGGATCTAATCCCTGCCACGGTGGACATTTAGTGGGTGCGGTAGTACGTCCTATGTTTCACATGCTTGCACCCAGTCAGGGGACATCCTGACGACGTATACAGACTAAAACTCACATAACAAAGCCACTCCAACACTTTCCTCTCTCTCCAACACCCCTTCTCCCCTCTCACCACACTTTCTCTGAGCTAGTGCCGATAAAAATGGCATGGTCAGTCCTGTAAAGAATCGTAAGATTCAGAGTCTTAAAGACTTCAGGACGAGCTCATTAGCGGCTGATCCCCAGATCGACCGTGGTGATTGTCACCTAAACATCTACAAAAGTACAAGTACATAAAACCAAATTCACCGTACTTTCTATCCATCAAAAACCTACATTACTGCATTTCTGTTAATAACTTTGTATACGGCCCAAACTTCCTTTTAGCCTGAAACTCACAAGTGGTCAATTAGGCCAATATTTCTGATATAATGCAGATTTTCAAAATTTATCAATTCATAAATAATATGTTTGCAACAACAAAAAAACATTATATCTCAACCATAGTCAAGGTGGTCGTGATGCCTGGAGTATCGGGTTGTGTTGGGTCGTCTTGGATTGGGCAGGGTCGGGTAAGATCGCGACGATCCTCCCATCTCTAACCTGTTTGGAAGATTTAACGTTACATTAGTCACAGTTTCTCTGTCATGCCTTATTTCACCGTTGTTCCTCTTCTGTCGGGCCATCCAGCTCATGCCTGTTGATAAAATATTTCATTATTACAGGAGCGCCGTTCTGCCAGCAACATCGATCTTCAAATCGGCCACAGCGGGTCTGCAAGCCGCCACATCGGGTCTGCAAGCCGCCACATCGGGTCTGCAAGCCGCCACATCGGGTCTGCAAGCCGCCACATCTGAAAACTTGCAACCTTCACAACCAACGAACAGACGACCAGAAATGCACCGGCCGGATTTCAACCAACAGAAAACAACCAAGCCCTATACTAACTAAATTTAACTAACTAACTAACCAAACTAACTAAGCTTCTACCCAAGCCTCTAACACACTGCTAACCAACCTCCTCAGCGAACCGAATAGAGCAACGCCTAACCAATACTAACCTAGAACAGACCCCTACCTATCCCTACCCCTTGAACTAACTAAGAGCTACCCCCCTCTACCCCTCCCCCCCCCACCTCAGCATCCCTACCAGAAACCTTGTCTAATTCGAAGCCAACGACGATAGGAGAAAACGATTAGTGCATGGATTAATTATATTATATTTCATTATAAAAACATTATTTTACGTTATTGGAAATATTATAGTTATAGCAAATGTAAAAAAAATATATATAACAGATTTATTTATATATTAATTATTGCAAAACAATAAGTATATCATTTACACTTAAATGTATTAAATAGAATCTTACCATAAATTTGCCGCCTATCTAACGTAATGTCTGTACACATGTTAGTAGAAGGGAGGTGGTTTAGGTGGTGACAAGGACAATGGAAGGAAGGGGGCGGGGGCGGGGTGGGGGGGAGGATGGTTAGGATTAAAGGGAAGTTTGCTCCGGCCCCTTTCTCCCTCGTGCTTAGCCCAGGTTATTTTGAGACTAAGACGTTCACCTAGTTTGGCACTAAAGACTTTCTGTGCCATATAGCGATCTAATTTTTTTCCTGGCGAGCGCTAGCGAGCCTGAAATTAATGAGAAACTGGCCTTATTATTATTATTATTATTATTTCGGCTGGTACATTTTTCTATCGAGAAATGTACAAAATTATCTCTAAGGGGGGTCTTCAAGGTATTTTATTTAAGCTTGACTGAAGGTCTTGGGACGAAAAAATATATATATATATACAAAATCAAACTTCCATTTACAGAGAACACAGTGATGGAAGCGGTAGGAAAGGATGGTTAGGATTAAAGGATATTGTTGCCGTGGTGGTGGTGGTTGAGTGGTCTGGTTGGGGTTTCCATCATCGTTCGACACCTGTAAAAGACAAAAATACATTGTTAAAATATATCAATCAGCCAAGTATACTGTATATAATTTAGGTAAACATTGAATTGATCCCGGACAGCCTTTTTACCTAACCTAACCTGTCTCGATAGCGTAATGCATAAGTACGCGGAATTTCGATGCGAGTGTCCTAGGTTCGAGTCCTTTGAGTGCCACATGTATTTGTTGATTTCATTGAGTTTAAATGTGAAGTTGGGGTATAATCCTGTGTAGCGGGTGGACATGTATTTATACCTCAATAATTTGGTAAAGTTACAATATATTTTTAAGTTTTACATTCATAAATTAGTCTACTAATATAATAAGTTAGGTTTTGGTTAAGTTAGGTTAAAGATATTGTTCAATGTTTCTTAGTAAATTGGCATCTGAAAAACAGTTCTACCCGCTACACAGGATTATACTCCAATATGCTTCCAAAAAGGTATATTCTCTCACTTTAATTATTCCTTTGTATACTTTTTTTAAATTCATAAGTTGGTTGGTGTTAAAAACATAGTAATTCTGGCTATCATTAGACGATTGTCTGTACAGTCGCGCTAATAAGTGATGTCTCGGCACCAAGTATATTTTGATTAATAATTGGTATCAGCAATATCTAAGTTTTATTTATTCATTTCGATTGAGATATACAAACATGTTCCTACACTTACCCACCCTATTCAACATCTGACTAACATTAATACAGCACAGAGCGAGCCAAACTAAATGACAGCGGAGCCGTGACTTATTAGCGCGACCGTACCTATCTAGATTATTCAGCTCTTACGAAGATTTGGTAGCTAAGCATGTTAATGATGAAACCTTAGCATTATTATGACGCATAGTAATTTCAGATTTGCATTAATTATCGATAACGAACTTGAAAATCAGAAAATGTTTAAGGGGGGATGGGCCGGTTTTCTGGACCACTTTCTCCCTCGTGTTTAGCCCCATTAGTTAGTCGATTTTAAGACATTTCGCCCCATTTCTTAGTCAATGTTTAAACCTTTAGTGCTATTTAGGTGTCGATTTTTTCCCTGGCGAACGATAGTGAGCCTGTAATGTTGAAAGAAGCGGCCTTCGGCCGGGAAATTTTTCTACCGAATAATGTACAAATTAATTTTAGAGGGATCTAATGGATGTTTTTTTTTAATTTGATGGAGTTCTAGGGAGAAAACTAAAAAAATAAAATAATGAATACATGCCAAAATCGCCCAAAAAGTGAACCATCCCCCCTTAACATTAGCAACATTCAACTAAATATTGATTAGAAGAGCTAAATGCACTATGAAGAAGTAATCCATAGTCAGTTATATTTAAGTTAGCGGTAAATTGTCATGCCCCATGTTCACTACTCGACAATTAAGAAGTTATAGCGAAATGTTAATTATGACCTTTGTATTAATGGTATGCAGATCCACAACTATTCATAGTTTGGCGCTAAGCATTGGTAAATTAGCGGCACAGGCATTGCATTTTCCGCCAGGTGCAAAATTAAACTGGCCTTATCCTTGTAATAATATAACCTGTCATGTGGTTAATGGAGGCGCTGGGAGAGAACGGCCATCATTTTCCTTGGCCGCCATTTTGTTAATTATCAAACAACGGGGTGATATTTAATTTGTGACTATGTAAGTCATTACGATCCATGGAGTAAACTATAATTATATCCTGTACCAGTATTACCGAATGTGTGTTATGGGTGTGGAATCTATGGATAACCACCATACTGGTTACCAAAATGGCGGAAGTTTGCTGACCGTTTCCTGCCCCCAATTACTGCCTTGTTTGTTGATTATCTAGCATTTCACTGAACTATATTAACACTATCTATAATTTATAACTTTTAACCTATTAAGTGATTCGATAAACCACGTGTCGACTGATTAATGCAAGGTTATTAATGATCGCATATGCGTAAGTGGGTGAAGCCGAGTCCTAACACTTTCATGTTTCTATATAATTTAGATAGAACTATTAACAAGCCTATTTATACACTATAATGGAGTTAAATAGGGAGGAACATTCATAGGCGTATGTCTCGAACCATCGTCTTATTTGCTGCGAAGTATAATTATATAACTTTACCAAATTGAATAAATATACGTAATTATTATGAGTTTATTTACCCTTAAACCGGTTATTAAAGGATGTATAATCGGATTAATGCATTATTCAGACGATAATTGCCCCCGGAAGGGACAACCTGCCGGCTTCCTAAGTTTCACTCGGTCGCCATATTGTTTGCTCAACCCGCCTGGTTAACTCACCGGCTTTCAGCATAAATTTCTCTTAAATCCAATGAAAACGTACGAAACATTAGGAAACCAATTATCAGGCACCTGGCGCAAAGTCACGGACATCGGAAATTAGGGCAAGTCACTAAATGAAAATCTAAAAAGATGGCGAATATAAGGGTGAACATTGGACTTACTTGTTGTCAGGTCGGTGGCTGGAAATCAAATGGCAAGGGCGGTGAAAAGCACTCACCAAATCACAACTGCATACTTGGCAACTTTTACAGTGGTGCCACATCTCCAAACCTGATCACGAAAATCATTAATATATGCTTAAATAACGGTTTATGATGAAAATTAAGATACGTAGCTTATGTAGTTTTTTGCGCTGAATTCAACTACATAGATGAAATGTTGATTGAATGCCTGTATATGCGATAATTCAACGATTGTTGGTAGTGTGACGTCATCACTTTTCCGAAATGCCCCCAGGGCAAATTCGCTGAATTTTCTCGTAGATTTCCACGACTCCTGGCCGAGAAATTTGCAGATACAGTTGGCCCCAAAAGTTTATTCCCATTTTTTTTTTTTTTTATGAACGGACCAATAGGCCTACTACACTTTAATCATTAGTATGGTTTATTATACAGTAGCTTGGCTTGAATTAATAAATACAGTCGGCCTCAAAAGTGTGATTTTTTTTTTTTTTTTTTATATAAGAGTGTCTCTCAGCTGCCTCACCTCGCTAAAACTGACAAGTCTACCCACCCTACCTCCACCACACCCCTTCCCACTCTATCACTCACTCTCGCTCTCTCTCTATCTATATATCTATCCGTCTGTCTATCTATCTATCTATCTATCTGGCTATCTATCTATCTATTTTATATATAATTATATCTATTATAAATAAATAAATAATGATCGTATTTGTAATTTTTAGTCTTATCCTATTTAGTTTTTATTCATAAAAGATAATCAGTTTATTTGACATTTTATTCTGGCTATCATTAGACGATATTATCTAGCTTCGGAAGGGTCTGTGGAAATTAAAAGGGTAGAGACTACCTTAATCACCCATCTGACTTACATACACCCTTCTTTATCTAAATAAAATCGTTTATTAATAGCCAGATTATACTATCAAAACGCATCATAATCCTTAAGGGGTTAATGCGTATAACCAAACATACAGTATAATGGGTTCAATGATAAAAAAAGATACATTTGTCATTTTTTATTTTCATATCTACAATAGTTTTGGTACACGTTATAGAAGCATATATCAAATTGGTTGGGTGTGAAAGGAATCTGCCTTGTATGGGCCAATCAGCTTTCTGCAGGTTCCCGTTTTCTTTTCTTATGTACCCATACTTGAGAAGTGTGGTAATGATTATGGTATTGGGTGGGAGGAGGGGCGCCAGCTGACAAAGGTGCATGGAGGCGATTCATTCGTGACAACCCCTTAGGGGATCAAGACGTCTGGCAATAAGCGTATGAATTCTAGACCCCGGGAAAATGTTGCTCGCTTCTGATTGGCTGAAAGTTGAAAGTTTTGTCTGACGTCACATTACTGCTCGAGGCAATCAAATAATTGTGCTGTGCCCGTAGATTTATGTGCAATGTGGGTTCCCTATCCTATCCGCCATCCCCCACACACCTTGCTACCCAAGAGCCGCTCTCTACAGGTACCCCAATATATCCTTCTACAACCCCCGCACATTATGCTACTCAAGAGCGGAGATATATAGGTAGAGAGAGTAAGAGCGAGGAAGAGAGAGAGATGGAGAGGTATTTTTTTCTATCCAAATCCGTCCCCACAACCCCCACACGTCATACTGCCCAAGAGCATCCCTCTGCGGGTATTAAATCCTATCCAAATCTGTCCCCACAACCCCTGCCCAAGAGCGACCCTCTGCGGGTCTCAAATCAGAGAGAGAGTGTGTGTGTGTGTGTGTGTGTGTGAGAGAGGGGGGGGGGGGGGGGGGGAGTCCCGGCGGGAGCTTGCGCTCAAACAGTCCGGCCCCACAGAGAGCTGAGCCAGTTATGACTCATGTTACGAGTAGGATGAACACCCCCCCCTCCCCACCGGTCCACCCCACAGGCCATAGCGTATGAATTTTAGACCCCTTAAAAAAGTTGCTCGCTTCTGATTGGTTGAAAGTTGAAAGTTTTGTCTGACGTCACATATTGCTCGAGGCGATATTGCGTGGGTAAAACAAAATAGGTTGAGTTGCACCCGTAGATTTATCCTATCCGTCATCCACAGACGACAGACGAGAGAGAGTGTGTGTGTGTGTGTGTGTGTGTGTGTGTGAGAGAGAGGTGGTGGGGGGCATGGAGGGTGCGGGGGCACATCAAACTGGCCTTCATCACTTCTTCACTCTTCCCGATCTGGTTTAGGGGTATGGAGGTATGGGGGACCGAGGGAGAGGGGTGAAGGTAGATAGATGGGGAGGGAGGGAGGGGGGCTGACAGGCGAGGGAGGGTGTATAGAGGACCCCAGGGTGAGGGGTACCCAAATTTTGAAAACTGGATATAACCGGATATAAAAGACTTGACTTGACGTAATAACCTTTGTTTGCTGCCCACACTCGGGACGCTAGAAAAGAGAGAGAAAGAAAATGGCTGCTGGTGAAAGGTAGGGGGAGGTGGAGGCAGGGGGGTATTGGAGCCACTCTCTCTTCCCCCGCCTCCACCATATGTGCGGCAAACGAAGGTTGTTGAGTAAAATCAAGCTTTTTTTAATCCGGTTTGATCCAGTTTTTAAAATTTGGGTACCCCTTCAGGTGGGGTCCTCTATGGTCCCTCCCTCACCTGTCAGCCCCCCCTCCCTCCACCCCTCTCCCTTGGTGCCCCCCATCTCCATACCCCTAAACCAGATCGAGAAGAAGGAAGAAGTGATGAAGGCCAGTTTGATGTGCCCCTGCCCCCTCCCTTCCTTACCCACCCTCCCATGTCTCTCTCTATCTCACTCTCACTCTCACACTCTCTCTCTCTCTCTCTCTCTCGACCGTCTCCCCATACACATTTGTGACCCGCGGAGGGTCGCTCTTGGGCGGGGGTTGTAGGGACGAATATAGTTAGAAATGAATACCCGCAGAGGGTTGCTCTTGGGCAGTATGATGTGCGGGGGTTGTGGGGACGGATTTAGATAGGAATTAATACCGGCAGAGGGCTGATCTTGGGCAGTATGATGTGCGGGGGTTGTGGGGACGGATTTAGATAGTGATATGGTTGAGGGCCTTCGGTGGAGAGCGGGAGAGAGAGATTGTGCGTGTGTGTTTGTGGGGGGGGGGGGGGGGCTGGCTGGTGCCAGTAGTTACTGAGTAGTAGTAGTAGCGGGCTAGGTGGTGGTGCAGCAGGGACACCCACGGCCGGTACACTCTTAAAGATATGACATGTAGGATATGACTATCGCAGGAAGATGAGGTACCGTAGGATATGACATTTAGGATATAACTGTTATAGGAAGATAAGTCACCGTTGGCTATGACATGTAGGATATGACTGTCACAGGAAGATAAGGCACCGTAAGATATGACATGTAGGATATAACTGTCACAGGAAGTTAAGACATCGTAAGTGTTTTGAGTATCTGGCCCCAGATCATGACACTCCTCATATATATTATATACTGTATAGCCTATATAATTATTTATCTCCATTTTTTTTTTTTTTTTTTTTTACTTGGGGTGGCCGACTCGAGACAGAGCCCAAATAGAAACAACACAACACATCAATAAAAATATAAACAAATAAAATAAATAACACAAATAAATCCGCCAACTCAGGGGTCGCAAGGAATTCAGGTTGTCGGCGGCCGTGAAAATATCGGCAAATTTGCCCTGGGGGCATTTGGGAAAAGTGGCACCGTCGCACTACCAAAAATGATTGAATTATGGCATATACAGGCATTCAATCAACATTTCACATATGTAGTGAAATAAAGCACGCAAAACTACATAGTCTACGTATCTTAATTTTTATCAGAAACCGCAAATTAAGCATATATTAATGATTTTCGTGGCCAGGTTTGGAGATGTGGCACCACTGTAAAAGGTTGCCAAGTATGCAGTTGTGATTTGGCGAGTACTTTACACCGCCCTTGCCATTTGATTTCCAGCCACCGACCTGACAACAAGTAAGTCCAATATTCACCCTTATATTCTCCATTTTTAACCATCTTTTTAGATTTTCATTTAGTGACTTGCCCTAATTTCCGATGTCCGTGACTTTGCGCCAGATGCCTGATCATTGGTTTCCTAATGTTTCGTAAGTTTTCATTGGATTTAAGAGAAATTTATGCTGAAAGCCGGTGAGTTAACCAGGCGGGTTGAGCAAACAATATGGCGACCGAGTGAAACTTAGGAAGCCGGCAGGTTGTCCCTTCCGGGGGCAATTATCGTCTGAATAATGCATTAATCCTATTATACATCCTTTAATAACCGGTTTAAGGGTAAATAAACTCCTAATAATTACGTATATTTATTAAATTTGGTCAAGTTACATAATTATACTTCGCAGCAAATAAGACGATGGTTCGAGACCTACGCCTATGAAAGTTCCTCCCTATTTAACTCGATTATATTGTATAAATAGGCTCGTTAATAGTTCTATCTACATTATATAGAAACATGAAAGTGTTAGGACTCCGCTTCACCCACTTACGCATATGCGATCATTAATAACATTGCATTAATCAGTCGACACGTGCTTTATCGAATCACTTAATAGGTTAAAAGTAAAATTATAGATAGTGTTAATATAGTTCAGTGAAATGCTAGATAATCAACAAACAAGGCAGTAATTGGGGGCTGGTAACAGGTCGGCCAACCTCCGCCATTTTGGTAACCAGTAGGGTGGTGATCCTCTCTGTACACCAATATATCCATAGATTCCACACCCATAACACACATTCGGTAATACTGGTACAGGGTATATAGTTTAATCCATGGATCGTAATGTCTTGCATAGTCACAAATTCAATATCGCCCCGTTGTTGGATAATTAACAAAATGGCGGCCAAGGAAAATGATGGCCGTTCTCTCCCAGCGCCTCCATTAACCACATGACGGGTTATATTATTACAAGGATAAGGCCAGTTTAATTTTGCACCTGGCGGAAAATGCAATGCCTGTGCCGCTAATTTACCATGCTTAGCGCCAAACTATGAATAGTTGTGGATCTGCATACCATTAATACAAAGGTCATAATTAACATTTCGCTATAACTTCTTAATTGTCGAGTAGTGAACATGGGGGCATGACAATTTACCGCTAACTGAAATATAACCGACTATGGATTACTTCTTCATAGTGCATTTAGCTCTTCTAATCAATATTTAGTTGAATGTTGCTAATGTTAAGGGGGGATGGTTCACTTTTGGGGGTATTTTTGCATGTAGCCTTTTAATTATTTTATTTTTTGAGTTTTCTCCCTAGACCTCAGTCAAATTAAAAAAAAAAAATGGAAAAACTAAATAAGATGGTCACCAATTTTCCCATGGATTTTTTTATTTTTCCCTGTTAGTTTTCATCAATATATAGTGTTTGGAAATAATTGCAACCCTCGGCGAAACCGTTTTCCCCATTATACAACGATCTTAAGACACGCCGCCCGATAGTGGGGAGGGCTATGAAGTACAGGGAAAATGAGGGGTTAAATGCGTAAAACGGCGATTAAAACTTATTTTAGCAAAACTTGGCTCGGGTTTTAAGGTATTTCTAAGGCCTAAAACCCAATATTTCGAAAAACCGAGCCAAGTTTTGGCCAAAGCTGGCTCGGATTTTGAGAGTTTGTAGACAACAAAATGACAGTAACCTCATTTAGAAATTTGGCTCAGGTTTCCCGAAATTGCAAAGGCATAAAACCCGAATTTTGGAAAACCTGAGCCAAGTTTTGGTAAAACTTGGCTCGGATTTTGCGAATTTTAAGAGTAAACAAATTACAGTAACCTAATTTAGAATTTTGGCTCATGTTTCCCTAAATTGCAAACCCCAAAAAGCATAATTTTTGAAAAACCCGAGCCAATTTTTGGCAAAACTTGGATCGTATTTTGAGAATCGAAAAAGACTAACTACATGTCGGAAATCGGCTCATGATTTCCCTAATTGCAAAGCCATATAACCAGATTTATCGAAAACGTAGCACTTATTTAAATCATAAATATCCAGTAACATAGACCTAGTATATTGGATACAAGCCTAATCCACACCTAACGCCTACAATGTGTCCGTAGTACCTAGTAGGCCTACGTGGGATACAACATGGCGGTTGGGCCGGCGCCCATTTAGTAGCCTACCGGTATTCGGCCGTATCTGTAAATACGAATGCGAGGAACTTCGAGCGAATTCCTGATCGAGCGGATGCACAATCCAATCTAATTAACCTAACCTAACTTTTAACCTAACTTAACCTAACCTAACCTAACCTAACCTAACCTAACCTAACCTAACCTAACTTAACTTAACCTAACCTAACTTAACTTAACTTAACTTAACTTAACCTAACCTAACTTAACCTAACCTAACTTAACCTAACCTAACCTAACCTAACTTAACCTAACCTAACTTAACCTAACCTAACTTAACCTAACCTAACCGCGCCTCCGCTCGAATATGAATTCGCTCGAAGTGTCCAGATACCGTAAATACTACCGCAACTACGAATCTTGTTTCTGAAACCTAGTATATTAACCTAACCAAACAACCCGGTTTATCGACAGAGATGGGCAGGTGGAGTGGACTAAAAAGCTGGTAGACAGACCTCGGGAGACAGGTGAAAATAGCGTGTGTACGAATCGGTGCCGTCTATAGGAAGGTATTGACAACCATGTTTCGACAAAATTCCATTTTAGTACCATATATTTTTATTAGGTTTTGCCGAGGCTTAAAACACATTTTCATATTATGTTTAGAGCATATAAAATCCATATGTGTGTTCAAATATTGCAAAATAATTGGTGACCAACTTATTTAGTTATACTAAAAAAATCCATTAGATCCCACCTAAATTAATTTGTACATTTTTCGGTAGAAAAATTTCCCGGCCGAAGGCCGCTTCTTCCAACATTACAGGCTCACTATCGTTCGCCAGGGAAAAAATCGACACCTAAATAGCACTAAAGGTTTAAACATTGACTAAGAAATAGGGCGAAATGTCTTAAAATCGACTAACTAATGGAGCTAAACACGAGGGAGAAAGTGGTCCAGAAAACTGGCCCATCCCCCCTTAAACATTTTCTGATTTTCAAGTTGGTTATCGATAATTAACGCAAATCTGAAATTACTATGCGTCATAATAATGCTAAGGTTTCATCATTAACATGCTTAGCTACCAAATCTTCGTAAGAGCTGAATAATCTAGATAGGTACGGTCGCGCTAATAAGTCACTCTCCGCTGTCATTTAGTTTGTCTCGCTCTGTGCTATATTAATGTCTGCCAGATGTTGAATAGGGTGGGTAAGTGTAGGAACATGTTTGTATATCTCAATCGAAATTAATAAAGCTTAGATATTGCTGATACCAATTATTAATCAAAATATACTTAGTTTCACTTATTAAATCACTTATTAGCGCCACTGTACATGTAATCGTCTAATGATAGCCATAATTACTGTTTTTAACACCAACCAACTTATGAATCTAAAGAAAGTATACAAAGGAATAATTAAAGTGAGAGAATATACCTTTTTGGAAGCATATTAGGGTAAGATCCTGTGTAGCGGGTAGAACTGTTTTTCAGATGCCTATTTACTAAGAAACATTGCACAATATCTTTAACCTAACCGAACCAAAACCTACCCTATTATATTAGTGGACTAATTTATTAATGTGAAACTTAAAAATATATTGTAACATTACCAAATTATTGAGGTATAAATAAATGTCCACCCGCTACACAGGATTATACCCCAACTTCACATTTAAACTCAATGAAAACAACAAATACATGTGGCACTCCAAGGACTCAACCTACGATACTCGCATCGAAATTCCGCGCACTTATGCATTACGCACTGGGAAAAAAGACAGTTTCTAAATATACACGCATGATAATATACACACATGATAATATACACACATATACGTATGATAATATACGCACATATGATAATAATGCTAACACAAACAAATTATGGTAAAAAATTGAAGAGACTAAGTTATTTTTGTCGTTTTGTTAGGTTAGGTAAAAAGGCACTCGGAGGACTCGAACCCAGGCCACTCCCATCGAAATTACACGCACTTATGCATTACGCTATCAAGACAGTTAGGTTAGGTAAAAAGGCTGTCCGGGGTCTCTTTAATTTTTACCCAAATTATATACAGTATACTTGGCTGATTGAGATATATTTTAACAATGTATTTTTTCTTTTACAGATGTCGAACGATGATGGAAACCCCAACCAGACCACTCAACCAGTCTACCACTACCACCACGGCAACAATATCCTTTACTCCTAACCATCCTTTCCCACCGCTTCCATCACTGTGTTCTCTGTGAAGGGAAGTTTGATTTTGATTTTGTATATATATATTTTTTTTTCGTCCTAAGACCTTCAGTCAAGCTTAAATAAAATGGCTTGAAGACCCCCCTTCGAGATAATTTTGTACATTTTTCGATAGAATAATTTACCAGCCGTAATAATAATAATAATAATAATAATAATAATAATAATAATAATAATAAGGCCAGTTTCTCATTAATTTCAGGCTCGCTAGCGCTCGCCAGGAACAAAAATAGATCGCTATATGGCACAGATCTTTAGTGCCAAACTAGAAGGTGAACGTCTTGGTCTCAAAATAACCTGGGCTAAGCACGAGGGAGAAAGGGGCCGGAGCAAACTTTCCTTTAATCCTAACCATCCTCCTCCCCCCCCCCCCCCCCCCCGCGCCCCCTTCCTTCCATTGTCCTTGTCACCACCTAAACCACCTCCCTTCTACTAACATGTGTACAGACATTACGTTAGATAGGCGGCAAATTTAAGGTAAGATTCTATTTTAATACATTTCAGTGTAAATGATATACTTATTGTTTTGCAATAATTTATGTATAAATAAATCTGGTATATATATGTTTTTTACATTTGCTATAACTATAATATTTCCAATAACTTAAAATAATGTTTTTACAATGAAATATAATATAATTAATCCATGCACTAATCGTTTTCTTCTATCGTCGTTGGCTTCGAATTAGACTAGGTTTCTGGTAGGGATGCTGAGAGGGAAGGGGGGGGGGGGTAGCTCTTAGTTAGTTCAAGGGGTAGGGATAGGTAGGAGTCTGTTCTAGGTTAGTATTGGTTAGGCGTTGCTCTATTCGGTTCGCTGAGGAGGTTGGTTAGCAGTGTGTTAGAGGCTTGGGTAGAAGCTTAGTTAGTTTGGTTAGTTAGTTAAATTTAGTTAGTATAGCGCTTGGTTGTTTTCTGTTGGTTGAAATCCGGCCGGTGCATTTCTGGTAGTCTGTTCGTTGGTTGTGAAGGTTGCAGGTTTTCAGATGATGTGGCGGCTTGCAGACCCGATGTGGCGGCTTGCAGACCCAATGTCGCGGCTTGCAGACCCGATGTGGCAGCTTGCAGACCCGCTGTGGCCGATTTGAAGACCGATGTTGCTGGCAGAACGGCGCTCCTGTAATAATGAAATATTTTATTAACAGGCATGAGCTGGATGGCCCGACGGAAGAGGAACAACGGTGAAATAAGGTATGACAGAGAAACTGTGACTAATGTAACGTTAAATATTCCCAACAGGTTAGAGATGGGAGGACCGTCGTGATCTTACCCGACCCTGCCCAACCCAAGACGACCCGATACTCCAGGCATCACGACCACCTTGACTATGGTTGAGATCTAATGTTTTTTTCTTGTTGCAAACATATTTATAATTGATAAATTTTGAAAATCGGCATTATATCGGAAATATTGGCCTAATTGACCACTTGTGAGTTTCAGGCTATAAGGAAGTTTGGGCCGTATACAAAGTTATTAAACAGAAATGCAGTAATGTAGGTTTTTGATGATAGAAAGTACAGTGAATTTGGTTTATGTACTTGTACTTTTGTAGATGTTTAGGTGACAATCACCACGGTCGATCTGGGGATCCGCCGCTGATGAGCTCGTCCTGGAATCTTTAAGACTCTGAATCTTACGATTCTTTACAGGACTGACTATGCCATTTTTATCGGCACTAGCTCAGAGAAGTGTGTTGAGAGGGGAGAAGGGGTGTTGGAGAGAGAGGAAGGTGTTGGAGTGGCTTTGTTATGTGTGTTTTAGTCTGTATACGTCGTCGGGATGTCCCCTGACTGGGTGCAAGCATGTGAAACATAGGACTTACTACCGCACCCACTAAATGTCCACCGTGGCAGGGATTCGATCCCGGGTCTTTCAGATTCACACGCGAGCGTGCTCAGCACTTGACCACCACAGCTCCTGTGTTTATATATGCAATACAACTCATATTTTAGCTCTTAATTCTGCTAAATGTCGATATAAAAAACTCC